>JABUQX010006343.1:7500-17500 GCA_015478945.1 Trachelipus rathkii | reverse complement strand
TTTCTCAAAAACTATTAGAGTATCACTTTAAAACTTGGTATATGTTCTATGGTATGGTGTTAAGCTCGTTACATGCGAAATTTCAAGTCTCTAGGATGTATATAGGGGATGGTTCCCTCATAGAGCATAGCCGCTACGCCTTTGTTCGGCTTCCGGCAGCAATCGACAGATAGCGCTAAGGGCGCAAGATCGGTCGAACGAACCACCTTGCAGACAGACAGGACGAAGGTTTGTCTGCTGTATTATCTCTGTCTTCTTCTTATTATTATTATTATTATATTATTATTATTATATTATTATTTATTATTATTATTATTATTATTATTATTATTATTATTATTTATTATTATATTATTATTATTATTATTATTATTATTATTATTATTATTATTATTTATTATTATTATTAATATTATTACGTCGAAAAAATCGAGCTCACACAGTGAGCTCAGTTTTGAACCGTCTTCCGCTCAACCCCTAGGTTCTTCTGCTACGGTTCCATCTCCGCAACGCTCAGCCTCCAGCTCGACCGGTGCGGTTCGTCACGGCACCGCACCGCACCAGCATCCCCGCTGCCCACCCCGACAGCAACGGCGACTTCAGCTTCACTGGCCTGCCGCCGGGCTCCTACTCCCTCGTGTATATATATACTATACTATATATATATATATATTATATATATATATATTATATAATATATATATATATATATATATATATATATCATATATAAATATATATATTATATATATATATATATATATTATATATATATAGTATTAATAATATATATATATATATATATATATACTATATATTATATAGGTGAAATGATTATTTAGCTCCGGTTCCGGCTCAAGGCCTATGGCTCCGATATATTATATCTACAGTGGCTTAGGTTATCGTCATAGGGCAAAATTTGGAGGGGTTAGATGAGAGGTAACCTCGTCGTATGCGAGGTTACGTGCCGGGGGTCCCCCAAAGGGGGTACCCCACCCCCTTAAAAATCGAAAGTGTTCGTTATAAAGCCTGCGATGGAAATTCGGTGAGAGGATCAGAGTGAATTTCTAGAAAGAGTTGTATTGGATCTGAGGAGTTTGGCTCCGGCACCGGTTGCTGGAGCCGATGCGTGTCCGAGTTAATAAAACATTCATATAACAACACATTATACTTGATCCTTATATAGGCTATCGAGGACCGTTAGAGCTCGAATATGAGGGTTAAGTCCGTTATAGGGGTCTAGGGCCCCCCATGTAGGGGCCCAACTGAAAAAAAGAGCGAAGAGTGCAAAAGAAGACGAAGGATGATAGGAAGATTATGAAGGATGAATAAAGAAGGAAAGAGTGGAGAAGGAGTCTGACACAGAGGAGTAGGAGTTGACAGCTGCACCGGAGCTGGCTCCGGTGCGGTGACGAATTAATAAACAGTCGTCTAGTCCTATATTAGTATCAAAATATATGTTTATAAGGATGTAGTTTAGAACTCGAATATAGAGTTGTAAGTTCGTTAAAATCAAAATTTAAAACAAATTTTAAAAAAAAATTTTAAAAAAGAATTTAAATTTTTTTTTTAAATAAAAAAAATAAAAAAAATAAAAATAAAATGAAAAAAAAATTTAAAAAATTTAAAATTTAAAAAAAAAAGTTTAAAAAATTAAATTTTTTATTCTTTTTAAGTTTATAACTTAAAAAAAAATACGTTTTTAATAAATCAAAACAGCCAGAGCTCAGAGCCTCAGAGCCTCCCCAGCCTCCCATCCTACCTAGCCTTGCCACCCCTTTTCATCTCATGATCTATTGATTCATTGATCTATTGATCTATTGATTCATGTCATATTTTATATAACATAACACAAAACTTTCATTTATTTTTGTTTTATAAGCTTTAAACAGTTTGTTTTTAATAAAATTTTACGCTTTTCATATTTATAACTTAAGAAATTGTGTTTTACATTTACCCTAAACCTTGATAAATCAGTAAATCCAACACCACAACTCCCCCTTTCCTACCCAACCTGGATATTTTTACGATTAAGTTCATTGATCCAATTTTTGGCTTGAGGGCTGATCATTATTCAGCCCACCTAAAAATGGACATAAAATCGGAATTTTAGCCGATTTTGACTATATAAACACCGAAATGTAGCTTTTTTGCGCTTCTTAAAAACGTTCGTTTCCGAGTGTTTTTCTTGTGACTGTAGTCATAACTTCAGAATTTTCATTTTTCAAAATCCATGTTTTTGACATTTTTTCCAACTTTCAGATTTTTTTTGCGAAATGGACTTCAAACTTGCAATATGCAATAGATGGGTCCATTACAGACAATAAATACGCTATTAACATTTCGAATTTTTAGTTTTGTGCTCAGCGTTGTCCCATTCCATACCCATTTTTTGAATGTGCAAAAGTGAAAATTGACATATTGTTTTTCTACCAATCGCATCAACATTTCAAATTTTCAGGGCTTTTAGTCGGCAAGATGCATCTTTTTTTACTTAGATAATTTCTTTGTATATGCAATAGATTGGATTTGTTCTTGGAACAATTTTCAAAAAAAAAAAGTTTTTTGAAATTTTTTCAAAAATTTTCTATGTTATATAAAAAAAATTTATCTAAGTAAAAAAGATGCATTCTCCCCGACTAACAAAGCCCTAAAATTGAGTGTTGATCGGATGGATAAAAAAAAAGTCAATTTTTCACTTTTCAAATTTAAAAAAATGGGTGGAATCTGGACACGCTGAGTACAAACTAAAAATTAAAAACTTTTAATACGTATTTATGTTGTGATTGGATCCAGCGAAGCATAAAGGAAGGATAAAGTAATTTCGAAAAAATCCTGGGAGTTAATATGAAAATAGTCAAAAACATGGATTTTTGAAAAATTGAAAATTCTGACAGTTTTGACTACAGTCACAGAAAAACACCGGAAACCAAACGTTTTAGAGCGCAAAAAGCTACATTTTGCTGTTTATATAGTCAAAATCGGCTGAAAATTCCGAATTTTATGTCCATTTAAGTGGGGCTGAAAACTGGGATCAGCCCCAGCAAAAAATTGGACATTGCCCATAGTAATATCTAACAAAATTTTATCATAACCTTGTCTAATTATTATACTGATCAATGAATATATGCAAACGTAACAAAGTTTTCACATCAAATAATGCTTAACGTGTCATATCAGAATCAGAGTATAATGCTTACAACGGACAACCTAACACATCCCTACTCACACTTTTTCTAAAATATCACTGATTATTTTTACATTAACATAGTAATATTTAACAAAATTTTATCACAATCTTGTCTAATTGTCATACGGATCAATGAATATATGCTATCGTAACAAAGTTTTCACATTAATAAAGCAAACATAGCATCACCGGATCTATGAATATAATGTACACGCACAAACCTAACATACCTTACGCTCGAATAAACTGCCAACAATAACAAAGTTCCATACTTAACAACAGTAAAGTAACTAACAATGCATACAGAAGAATATGCATGAAACTGATGTTAGTAAATATTCATTTAATAAATCAGTACTACACTGATTGTTTATTCATTTATTTATTTTTTCATTATTTTTAATTTCATTTCTTTAAAACTTTTTGTTCTTAAAAAACTTTTATTTATTGTTTTAATTTCATTTCTTTATAACTTTTTGTTTTTAAAAAAACTTTTATTTAAAACTTTTTGTTTTTAAAAAACTTTTATTTATTTTTTTCTTTAACTTTTAACTTTATTTCTTTAAAACTTTTTATTTTTTAAAAAAACTTTTAATTTTAACTTTATTTCTTTAAAACTTTTTGTTTTTTACTAAAAATTTTATTCTTTTTATGTTTATAACGTAAAAATTTACATTTTTCACATACACTAAAACAGTAAATCAGTAAATCAAACCACCCTCAGCCTATCATTCCCCAACCCATCCATTGATCTAATAGAATCTATTGATTCTATTAGGATAACAGCTGACATAACAAAGTTTTCCCATTAATTAAACTACGAGCATAACATACTTAACACACACAACAGCCGTTACGAATATAAACCATCCATCACGCATCTTAACCAATAAAAGCTCACATGGCATGAAGTAAACAAGTTCATTTTTATAAAACATTATAATTTTCAATGAAAAGGCATTAAATAAATACATAAAAACAACGTTTTATCTTAAACTTATTAATTCATCTATTCAAGGGACAGAGGTTTCTGCATAAATTGAGCAAGGTCTATATTTTATTTCTCCAGAGATTCAACACCCTTTGAAAGGATGTAGCTATATAAATACCGCTTACAGCACTAATCCATTCTTCGGCATACACAGGTTCATTAGCACGCATTCTCTCGTTCCAGAGAGAAGTATAAACGTATCCAGGCTGATAGTTGTTAATGCACACCTGCATATATCGCATTATACGTAAACCGTAATGTTTCGAGTGTATTATACATTGTAGATATCTCGTGCGCTATATCGAATTAAAGTCTTCCGAGATATGTCGACCTCTTTAAGTTATGAGCCGTTAATTCGTTTTTCATTTTAACCCAAAGCTGTAATTTTATCAATGAAACGAACAGTGAACCTATACACGTATTTGAGAATGTGACATTATCCCCCCCGTGTGGGTTTTAATATTGTTGCGTACATTCAATACTTTTAACATATCAGATACGGTTAAACAACCTCTAATCTATAGTAACCTCTCCATGTTCACCTCTGGTAAGATATTTTACCAGAATTCGATTCCATAGAGACACATACTTAGCATTTACCCAAGGTTCTATGGTATCGATAATCTTGAGGAATTCGTCAATCGAAATGAATAAAGGTCTATTATTTGCACCTCCGAATGAAATACAGGTAATATATCGCTCTCCATTCATTTTACGAAAAAATATAAATGACACATCGTTGGGTATTACGAAGGTCCTCGTAAAGATATCACTAACGTGCTTAGGAGCAGAATGAGACGTCATCATACCTGCACAGCGAAAAATGTCTTACTGACGAAAATCAGTGATGTATAAACAAACTCAAAAGGTAATGAGATTTCTTTCTTTTGACCATCAGAAGAAAATTAAACAAGTATACGACGGATTACGACGAACGAACCATATTGGTTCAAATAATATCATGCACAAGCGCTATACCCTAATCGTTTTCTGTTCGTGTATGTATTTTCATGATCACTTACCCACGGAACATATGATTAACGTACAAAGTCTTCACATCAATAAAGCTAACATATCATAACCTGAACTCAGAATATAATGTACAACGACAAAACCTAACACATCTTAACCACGAATAAACAGCTAACATTAACAAAGTTCCATACTTAACAACAGTAAAGTAACTAACGTTGCATGCAGACCGTACACTATTCACACTTTTTTCAAACATATCTCTAACATATCACAGTTATTTTACATTAACATAGTAACATTTAACAAAAAATTATCATTACCTAACCTAATTATACTGCCCAATGAATATATGCTAACGTAACATTGTTTTCACATTAATAAAGCTAACATATATGAACCTGAACTAAGTATATAATGTTACACCACAAACCTAACACATTCTTAAAACACGAATAAACAGCTAACATTAACAAGGTTTCAAACTTAACAACAGTAAAGTAACCTACTCACACTCATCGTTCATATTCACCACATTTTTTTTTTCAATCATATCTCTAACATATCACTGTTATTTTACATTAACATAGTAACATTTAACAATAATTTACCATAACCTAACCCAATTATCATATCAGTCAACGAATATATGCTGATGTAACAAGGTTTTTCACATCAATAAAGCTAACATATCATAGCCTGAACTAAGAATATAATGTACAATAACAAACCTAAACACAGCTCAAACCCGAATAAACGGTTAAAATTAACAAAGTTCCGTACTTAACGACAGCACAGTAACTAACACAGCATGCAAAATTGTATTTTCATACCCAGGTCTTACGAGCAATACGTTTCACGTTTGTATTTGTATTTCCTGTTTCACTAGAGTTATCAGATACAAGTCGAAAAAATTGTTCAAACTCCTCCCACTTTTCGAAACATTACGCAATACCTATGATTCTTGTTTGGTTCGTTTTCGAAACATTAGGCTATACATTTGATTCTTGCGTGTAATAGGGTCAACATAACAAATTTATTAAAAACATTTTATGTTTTTGCTAATGTCTTTATGTTTTATAACATTAGCATAGTAATTTTTTTATCTATTAGGATAACAGCTAACATACCAAAGTTTTATCCTCGGTAGAGTTAAACTATGAACATAACATACTTAACACACAACAGCCGCACGAATAAACATCCTTCAATAGCATCTTAACCAATAAAGGTCACATGACGGGGAAAGTAAAACAAGTTTTCATTTTTTATAACATATAATTTTCAATGAAAAGAGCATTATATAAATACATAAAAACATACGCTTTATTTTAAACATATTAAATCATCTATTCGTGGGACAGAGGATTCTGTATAATTTGATTAAGTTCTATATATCTCTCCAGAGATTCAACGCCCTTTGAAAGGATGTAAATATAAATGCGTTCCGCAGCACTAAACCATTTTCTGCATATTTTGGTTCAACAGCATTTCATTCTCTCACTCCAGATGAGAAGTACGTATCAAGCTGTATAGTTATAGTTGCACTTCCTGTATATCGCATTTTTATATGGTAAACCAACATGTTTTCAGTGTAAACTATCATAGATTACACCGTGAGCTATATGTTTTAAGTCCTCGAGTATGTCACAACATAGTTAAGATACGATGTTAATTTCATTTTTTATTTTAATCAAAGCTGATATTTTCAGGTTGTCGGACTGTGGAACCCCCTATACATGTACGCCAAGTCGCCCCATCGATTGGGTCTCCAATAGATGCGTACATCAAGGCTTTTAATATTGTCACATCGACGAGCAAAGCAGCCATATATTCTATTAGAACCATTCTCACTGTCTCCCCAGTCAGATATTTCACTACGCCTCGATGCATCGGATAACACACGCTCATCCGTTTCCCAAGCTGCAACAATGTCGATAATCTTGATGAATTCTTCAGCAGAAATGAATAAGGGTCTATTATTTGAACCTATGGCTGGAATACAACCAATGGATCGGTCTCCATTCGGTTTACGAATAAATATAAATAATACATCATTGGGTATAACGAAAGACCTCGTAAAGATATCAACAACAAGCGTAGAGATGCGAGGAGATGTCATCGTACCAGCACAGCGAAAAATGTCTTACTGATGGAAATCGTATGCGTAAGCAGTCCTCAAAGGTAATGAGATTCTTTCTTTCAACCAATCAGTTCGAGAATTTGCTCAAACTCCTCCCACTTTTCGAAACATTATGCGAATAACTAATGGTTTTTGTCTTTTTTCGTTTTTCGAAACATACGGCAATACCATGTTTCTTGTTTTGTTAACAAAATTTCACACTTAACAACAGTAAAGTAACTAACATAACATACAAAATCGTAACCTATTCATACTTTCTCAAGCATACCTCTAACATAACATGTTAATTTCACATTAAAATTGGTAATATGTACAAAAAGTTAATCATAACATTTGGCTAATTACCCATACTATATCAACGAATATACGCTAAACGTATAAGTTTTCACATCAATAAAGCAACATTAGCATAACCCGAGCTAAAAAAAATAGTGTTCAACGACAAACCTAACACAACTTACGCATGAATAAACTGTTAACATTAACAAAAGTCCCGCACTTAACATCAGTAAAGTAACTAACATTGCATGCAAAACGTAACCTATTCATACTTTTTCAAGCATATCTCTAACATATTAACGTTAATTTTACATTGACACAGTAATATTTAAAAAAAATTTATCACATCCTTATCTAATTATCATACAGAACAACGAATATACGCTAACGTAACAAAGTTGTTTTACCTTAACATAGTAATATTTAACAAAAATTTATCATGACCTTACCTAGCTATCATAATTCCCAACAAATAATTGCAAACATAACAAAGTTTTATCCTGACATAACATAAAAATAAGTTCTTTGAATAAAATATCGTAGTAAAGTGTAATAGTTTACCGATCCTAAACCGCTAAATCACTAAAGCAAATCAACCGTCCCCTCCCCTCCCTTCCCACCCACCCTTCCATGATCTTGCGATCTGTTGATTCAGGTCACATTTCGAGTATCATTTCGGATAAACATAACAAAAATAAGTTCTTTATATACTTACCACCACATATATGCTAACGTAACATTGTTTTCACATTAATAAAGTTAACATAGCATTATCAGAACTAAGAATATAATGTACAACGACAAACCTAGCACATCTCACGCGCGAATAAACTACTAACATTAACAAAGTTCCATACTTATCAACAGTAAAGAACCTAGCACAGCGTACGAACCATAACCTATTCACACTTTTTTCAATCATATCTCTAACACATCAACGTTAATTTTACATTAACATGTTAATATTTAACAAATATTTAGCGTAACCCTGTCTAATTATCATACTGACAGCGAAATTAAAGCTAAACGTAACAGTTTATTTACATTAAAACATAAGTAAAAATTTAACAAAATTTCATATAACCATACCTAAAACTATTCATATCCTAGAATAATTGCAAAACAACAAAGTTTTATCAAACATAACATGAAAGTAAATAACAAAGTTTTATCCAAACATAACATAAAAATAACAAAGTTTTATCCAAACATAACATAAAAAACAAGTTTTTTTTTGAATAAAATACCATAGTAAAGTGTAATAGTTTAGATTTTAAAGCTGTAAATCAATAAATCAGTAAATCAAACCATCCAACCCTCTTCTCCCCACCCCACCCACCCTTTCATGATCTAATGATCTATCGATTCAAGTCATATTTATAGTATCAATTTTGGGATAAAACACTACATAAAAATTAAGTTCCTTTATACACTGATCAAACGATATACGCTAACGTAACAAAGTTTTAGTATCAATAAAGCTAACATATTTTAACATGAACTAAGATATAACGTACAACGACAAAATCCCTAACATGCCTCCAAGCTCGGAATAAACAGTCAACTTAACAAAAATTTCGTATTTAACAGCTGTAAAAAGTAATAACAATTGCATACAGAACGTAACCTGTTCACACTTTTTTTTCAAACGTATCTGTAACATATCACTGGTATTTTTAACCTTACATAGTAATATTAACAAACATTTATCATAACCTTACCTATTATCATACATACATACGGAATATACGTTCAAGGTAACAAAGTTTTTCACGTCAATAAACCTAAAATATAATAATCTGAATTTGACTCCAATCTTTCTCACGAGAAAACTAACATACCTTGAGTAAGATTTTTCTCTAACAGCACAAAATCCTCAAGTTATAAATGATCATCAAATCTTTTAAAGTTGAATACAAAGGTTGTTTAAAACTCAATGCTATCCCCACTTTTCCAATATATCAGCAACAGCTTAAGACAGTATATCTAACAAAACCACTTTATCAAGTGACCACCCTACAAAAGATACAGCATCATTGAACTATGAACTACACCACATCATCAAAGTGTCACTAATATCGAATATAACATCATTTTGAACTATGAATAAACGTAGACATTAGCAAAATTCTCAAGGACAAACCTAACATTACCCAGCAAAAACTTTTCCTATGCTCAACGTTTCTAACACATCATCGTCAGTTAACACAGTAATATTTTACGAAACATATCATTTCTCTAACAAACCAGTTTTAATTTCGCATTGTCATAGTAATATTTAACAAAAACGTAACAGAAATTAAACATAGCCTAACATATCTAACACTTACAAAGGATGAAAACCTACAATAGATACTAACATCATGATCTACGAATAAGACATTAACATTTGGACCTATGAATAAATTCTCAACCTATCCCTCAT
>JABUQX010006343.1:0-2500 GCA_015478945.1 Trachelipus rathkii | reverse complement strand
TAAGTAACCATTTGGTGAGTCTCTTAATAATAAAATTAGGAGTTTTTTGTTATTTTTTTCTGAGTTTGTATCCCCATGGTCACCTGTTACACTTTAAGTTTGATGGAATCGTTAAACTCTCTCGTAGACGAAGTGTTACGTTTCATTTATGACTCATCATTAAAGGTGGTAGCCCCAACATTCCTTTTATATTGTTGTAAATTTTCGGTACTTCAGGGTGTGGAGTGATATAAAGGGTACAGGGTTGACTTAGGATATACTTATAGTTTTTTTGTGACGTAACCTCGGTTTTGTTAGTATGACTATTGAGGGTTAGTACTGATAATACTGATGGAACATATTCAGTTCATCTCATACATACGATCTGTTTATTACTCCTGATTTTACGAACTCGTACTTTATTTTTTTTGTCGCTTAGTTGGATATTTGATATGTTGTGCTATTTGTGACTTATGCGCACTACGCCTCTTCTGCCCCAGAGTTACATAACACGGACCATATCTGATCAGAAAAACCTACAGACAGGACCAAAAAAATTGTCGACCTCATTAAAATTTTAGTATATTAAACTTTATATATACTTTATAAATACTATAGTGTTTCAATTTTAAATATGATAGTAGATTATTTATATATGTATATTAAACTATATAATATCAAAATATATAAATTTAGATAAAGTAAACCAATACCATACATTTTATTTTTTACTACATAAAAAATTTAAATAATAATTATTATATAATAATTATTATTATATTTAGGGTGATAGAACCGCCTCAGTCATGGTCAGATAGCGGTGCGGGTGTCGGTGCGCAAATACAAATACTTCTAGTTGATCAATTTTGAAGGTGCTGGTTAATCCTACCTTGTGTTTTTGACAGCGAAGATAAAACATAAAAGAGACAGGCAATTTTTATATGCGATTCAGTTTTTTTTTTTTTATAAAAAAAAGATGTTCACACCTCCCGCTTCAAGCCATTCTATTTCAAAGGAGAGTAGGATCCTCTCATATATAAATCTTTTCTACAGGTTCCGTAATACACGCGAACCTTTCATGTGCTCGACTCCCGTCGCTCTCGTACATTAAAAAATGTGCCGAAGGTGCTCAGCTCAGCGAGAAAAAGTAGTCGGTGCCTGTGCGGTGCGTGTGTGGACCTTTGATCACACGCACGCACCCGCACCGCAGCCAGCTTCCCGACAAATCTTCTAAAATTAAAAAAGAAGGAAAAAGAAAAATTCAATTCGTACTGCGTCTCGTGAAGCGAAAAGATCTACTATATAATACTCAGAACAATATAATTGATATATGATCATGACCCTATAATAATATTAATATCATATATACAATTGAATATTTTAATAAACTAATATGTATATATTATTTTATATATATATAATTATATTATATATACTATATTCATAGTTGGCAGTTCCAGAGTAGTGAGATGTACCTGTCTATCGCACCTGGGCCACTCCGCTCGCCTTATAAGGTTTCGTGAAATTGCTGCAGGACATGCAGAGATACTAACAGTTGTAAAACCGCCCTCTCAATTATTATTATTATTTGATATATATATATAAATAATAATATTCATACTTATATATATATATATATATATATATATATATTATATATATAATTAATATTATAGTATTTATTATATATATATATATATATTATACTTCTTCTTCATATGCCTTAATATTAATACTTTTCCTCAAATGCTGGAAGCGCTGGGCTTTTATTCTAAAGCCCACTCTCAATCCCGAAAAATAGGTAGCTCACCTCTTCGATCTTCTAAACTATCGCACTATTGCCTTAACTTGTATTTACTACTTCATCAAATGTCTTTGAAACTTTAATCTCTCACTCTCTCCATTCCTGCTATCAGTGATAGAATCTCATTCCCTTCTTTCTCATCACTCGTCAGTAGCTCCGCACCGTTCACGAGATCAACTTTGGTAATATATGTTTAACTTATCTCTACTGTAATTACCATATATTGGTCTTTCTGTGCCCTTAAGGATCAATGGAGTCTTGTGTTCAGGTAACAGCGCTTTGACATATATACTTCTAAAACATATCTTGACTAGCCTGGTTATGGCATGCTCGCGTACTTCTATAGTCTACCTTCATTAGTGAATTATCCTCCTTCGTTTGCCTACTCTTGTCTAGTTGTTTTTTCAGAATCGTTCCATTTCAGTCTTTGTTGAATGCGAGGCAACCTACTTCACATCCTCTACTTTATCTAATTGTGTTTTCGGTGATTCTCTTCAGTAGGTTCTGTGTATTATATCCGAATAATCTTATTTCCATATTTTTTCTATCAACGATCTTCTTAGCTGCTCTTTTACTACTCTGTTCACTCTTATTTTATTATGCCTGAAATGACTCAAACTCTCCATTCTGTCCCCTTAATTATTAATGGATCACTCGTTTTAGTATCAATAGAGTTGTCCTTCTGTTCCTATCGTCTGTTCACTTCAACTCTACTTG
>JABUQX010006342.1:37500-42500 GCA_015478945.1 Trachelipus rathkii | reverse complement strand
CTTTTGTCTTCAGGCTTATCTCCCATATTATCGATTAGGTGTTTCTTGAATTTTTCTGTTTTATGAGTGGAGATAAGATTGGAGATTTGTGAAATAAGGAGTTCATTTGTCTAGTTAGATTTCTGGTATAAGTTATTTGTTGTTGAATGAGATTTCTTTGCTTTATCAAGTTGCAGATTTCTGGTGTTAATGGGGGGTGGGGTTGTAGTGTTTTCTATGGCCTTTTGGTATGTAAAGATTGGAGGCTTTTTGGACTACTTTGGTGAGATTATCTATGGCTTTATGTAGAGAGTGGGAATTGCCAATTTCTAGTGGAAGATGTGATTCGATGCTTTGGGTGAATTTCTGCCAGTTTGTCTTTTTTTGGTTGGAAAAGTTGTGTTATTTTGGGGTTGGACTATTTTAGTTGTATTATATGGACATATTGGGACGTGGTCTGATGGGAAATCAATTTCTGTATTCCAGTGGTGTTAGTAAAAAGAGATGGAGAGGAGAAAGTGATGTCAGGAGATGTCTTGGTTTGGTTTCGTTTGTTTGGGGAGGGATTCGGGTGGGAAGGTTGTTGTAGTTTAATATATTTAAGGAATCTAGTTCATTGAGAATGTGAATTCTTCGGTTATCTGAAAGATATTCTCTGTACCAGGCTGCGTGATGGGCGTTGAAGTCGCCTCCTATTATTAAATTGCTTATTGTGTTAATAGGGTTTAAGTTGGGTTGGAGATGTGAGATGGGGGATGTATATGTTTATTATTTTGTGGGAGATATTATTGATGAGGATAGTAAATGATTGATGTTAAGGATTGATCATTTAATAAGTTGATACCTTCGGTTGTTTTGTTATGGCAGGATTGGTTGTTTCTGATTAGTGTTAGTAGGGTATGGTTTTCTGTTGAGAGTCAGAGTAAAAGGAATTATATATATATATATATATATGTTATATAGAGCAGCAGCAGCATATGTATATATATATATATATATATATATTAGTTATATATATATATATATTAAGGCTGGTTATTATATAAATAAATATAATATATATATATTATATATGTTATTGTTGTTATTGGTTGGTTATTGGTTGTTATTATATATATATATATAAGAATATACATATATTACATATATATATATATATATATTACATATATTATTGGCTATTATATTTGAAAGAAGAGCATATATATATTACATATTATTGTTGTTATTACAGTTAGCTGGTTATTATTGTTGTTATTTATATATATTATATATTATTATTAATATATATATACATATTATTACTATATTACATATATTATATATTATATAATATATATATATATATATATATTTGCCATGCTACCACAATCCTATTATATTGAGACGAAGAAAATCGGAATTTTCGTTTGATGTTCTCAAGAGAGTTAATTCATTTTTCAAGAAGGGCGTTAACATATCCTTTGATGTCTCTCCCTCCTTTACTATTGAAGGACTTTATCTTCTGTTCTCAAGGATTAAGAGCTGGTACTCTTATTAAGAAAAGTGGCTTTTTTGATTTGGTTAACTCTCTCTCAATATATATATATATATATATATATATATATATATATATATATATATATATATATATATATATATATATATATATATACAAGGTTGGTTATTGGTTGGTTATAGAAAAGAATATGTGGTTTAAATACTCACTTTTATTATACATAAATATATATATATATATATATATATATATAATCTATATATATATATATATATATATATATAAATATATATATGTATAGTATATATATATAGTATAGCATATAAGGTATATATATAGATATAGCATATAAGTATATTTATGTGTATATATATATATATATATATATATATATATAGTTATATATATATATATATATATAGATTCTATATATATATATATATATATATATATATATATATATATATATAAAATCGCTCGTACTAAAAAGTTTCCCCCAAAAAAATCGCTGAAGATTATTATTTTTTCTTTCACAATTGAAAAAAAATTTCATGAGAATCAATTTGTCACCTTGTCTTCAAGAACAGAAACTTCAAGATGTTTCAAGAAAACCTTGAAGAAAACTTGAATTTGTCTCCAATTACTCGAATGAATGCTTGGAAGTCATTCTTGTCGGCAACAAAATAGTCCAGTCGGTCAATTTATTTGAAATTCAAGGGAAAAATTTGGCGTCATTCATTCAGTTACAAAAAGACCGCGAAAATGGTTTTCAATTGCTTTCCTTTTTTCTTCTTGAAAAAGAGCGTGGTAATGGATTCGAATCGCTTTTATATAAGTCGACTCAAAAGGATTATGTAGAAAATTGTATTACATTTACAATTGTAACGTTGTTGCAATATATATATATATATATATATATATATATATATATATTTGTGTCTATAATATATATTAATATATGTTATTATATATATATAGTATATATATATATATATATATATATATATATATATATATATATATATATATATATATATATATATATATGACCTTGTGAGTTATATGGATCCGTTAATTTTGTGTTTTATGTAATATTTTTTCATATATGGTTAGTATATAATATTAACAATAAATTAAAATGATGATAAAAAAGATAAGAAAATTTTAAATATTATAAATTAAATAATAAAGTAAGCCATAAAGTACAATTTGCATGAGAAAGAAAATGTATTTTAGTGTTAAAACGTGAATGAATTTAAGGTAGTGGGAAAAATAATGTTTCGGGGTAAAATTCGATCCTTATTGATATTTTTTTTTCATATATATTGATTGTTTGTATACTTAAAAACTAAGCCGAAACCTAACCTATATGGATCGACGATGCAGTAAACATACCAAAACCTATATGGATCGACGATGAAGTAACCCTTAACCCTATACCTAGCCTAGATGGATTTACTTTGCCTTATCTTTTTTCTTTTGTTTTAGGGTTTTTCTAATTAAGGTTTTTGCACTTCAGAAAATATTACGGAGTCTTCTCGTTTCTCTGTAGCTGCCTAAAATAGTACGATTTTATCAAATAATTACTTTTTCCCTTTTTAATTTCAAAATTTTTTGATCATGTTTGTCAACAGTGAAATTTATTGTTAGTATCATATAATAACAATACATGAAAACAAATATAACGGATTCATATTATCAAGGATACATATATAGTTTTTGCCCCCGTGGATAGTAAAATGAATGTATCGTAAAACGAGGCACATGGTCATGTCTATATATATATATATATATATATATATATATATATATATATATATATATATATATATATATATATATATAGGTCTTCGAAAAATTTAAATTTTTTAGAAATGTTAAAATATTTATATTATAAATATATTTAGCAGTTAAAAAAAGTTTTTCCCAAGAAACGAAAAAAGAAGGAAAAAGAGATTAAAAAGATAAAGAACATAAATGTTTTATATATTGCTATAGCAATACATCCTAACATCCTAATCAAATTTTTAAGAATAAGGCTCAAATATTTTTTTATATAAATGTTCTAAGCGAGTAATAATAAATTCTACGCTTCCAGGCGTGTGAAGAAATTTTTTGAAATGTACTAAATTGGCGTGGCAGAGAAACCTATGGCTAAGGAGCTCTGCCCCTAGTATGACCCAGACACTTGAATGGTGGATAAATATTTATATCAGACTAACTTTTATTTTATATTTTGTAGTTGTGGTATTTGTTTATCAAACATTCTCTACATCACCATCGAACGTTCTCCTTATAGCTGTTTTTGCAATTTTTAAAAAGAAAATAGTATATAAGAGCATCAGTATATATATAATATATATATTATATATATATATAGCATATATATATATATATATATATATATATATATATATATATATATATATATATATATATAGTTAAAGAGCAGTTAGTATATATATATATATATATATATATATATATATACATATATATATATATATATATATATATATATATTATATATATATATTATATTTTATTTATTTTCATTTTTTCTAATAATAGCCGTTGGGAAATCGAAAAATTTATTACAAATGTTAAAACATATATGTTATAAATAAGTTAAACAGTCCAAAAATATTTGAAAGAAAGGAAAACAAAAGAAAATAAAGAAAAAGAAATTAAAAAACATAAAAATACATACCCGAATATCCTAATCATAATTTTAATACTGAAAACTCAATTTTTTGTATAAGATATAACGAATGCCAACACCCTACCCTGCCAGATGTTAAAGAAAGGAATTTTTTTTAAATGTAAAAATGGCATATTAATTTTGGGTATATTAATGCATGGCAGAGAAATCTAAATCACTGTTAAACAAAGTTGGGTTCTCCTCAGTCTCAGGGGAATTTTAAATGAAAATGGTCCCTATAACGGGAAAGTACGCATGTACACACTCACACACACACACACACACACACACCACACACACATAGAGGTATATATATATATATATAGCAGAAGAGAGAAGATATATATATATATATATATATACTATATATATATGGCATATATGTATATACATAAAAAGAAGTTACCCGCATGAAAACCAAGAGGAGTGTTCGATAAATATATATGGAAATCAAAGTAAGGAATGGTATGGAAACACAAAAAAAATAACTTTTTTTTTTATATCTCCAACCACGATAGAAGAACACATATATATGGAATCAAAGGGCATAAATTTTTAGGGCCTAGGTGGGACAGAGGGGGACAAAGCTCCATGCACCCTGTAGGAGGGTGGAGGAAACCCTGACACCCAAATACCAAAGAAAGTAACTGGAGACCCTTCCTGAGGGGGGAAATAGTCCCACCCTGTCGTCCCTCAGGAGGCAGCGAGAGACCCACTCATCTTTGTTTATAATTCTGGGTATTCTTTTAGTTAAAAAAATCTTTTTTCATACATATTTCATACGCTGATTCTAAATATGTTATTAGTTTTCTTGTACCTATC
>JABUQX010006342.1:30000-32500 GCA_015478945.1 Trachelipus rathkii | reverse complement strand
AGTAAGGTATGTTAGGTATGTTATGGTATAATATATTCTTAGTTCAGGTTAGTGGGATGTAGCAATATATTTACGTCTTAGATCAGATAATGTTAGTTAGCTTTTTTGATGTTAAAACTTCTGTTTTATGCTAGGCATTTATCGTTGATCTTATGATAGATAATTAGGTTATATAAATTTTATTAGTTTTGTAGATGTGATAGAAAAGAGGTTTAGTTAAGGTTTCGGGGATAATGTTACGGTACTTTACCACTATTAAGCAATTTAGATCTTTGTAATGGTAACTGTTTAATTCGGTACGTAAGGTACGTTAGATATGTATGACTACATTGAATGGTCTTAGTCAGGTTTATGATATTGTAGTTTTATCGATGTTCTCTCTTAGTTCAAGGTGAAGTTTAGCTTTAGGGTTAAAACTTTATGTAGTATTTTTTTCGTAGTTCGAATATGATAGAAAGTGTTAGAATAAATTTTTATTAGGTTTTGCTATAGATGTGTTAGAAAAGTAGATTTAGGTTAAGTTTTTGGATAATGTTAGCACTTTACTTGATAATCAGGGAACTTTGTTAATGTTAGCAGTTTTATTCGTCGCGTAAGGCATTGCTAGGTATGTGTTGATACGTAAATATTCTTTAGCTCAGCGTGATGAATGCTAGATTTACTATGTTTTAAAACTTTGTTTAGTTGATATCTGCTGAAAAACTAAAAACTTTGCTTGTGTTAGCATTGTTTTAGTGCAATATGTTAGTAGGTTATATTAATAAAATATGTTGGTTTTTTTAAAGGTTTTTTTTTTTTTGTTTACCATATTTTGCTATGGGGGATTTTAAATGCTAAATATAATTGATATGTCTATTAATTAATAGAAAAACTATGGGGTTGGTTTACGTTTTGTTGAAGTAATGTTAGTTACTTTACCTATATTAATCAGTAAACTTGTCAACGTGGCGAGTTTTTCGTAGAAGATATTCAGCGTATGTTATGATACTCTTGTTCTTAGTTCAGGTAAAGTTAGTGTTAGTTTAATTTGATGTTTGTAAACAATGTTATGTTATCATTTATTCTTGATCAGTTGATCAGATAGGTTAGCGGTTATGCTAAATTTTTTTAGCTTTGTTAAATATTACGATGTTAATGTTAAGTTATAAACATAAAAAAGAATAAAGGAATTAGTAAAAATATAAAATGTTTTTGTAAATTTAATTATGTTCAGCAAGGATTTATTTTTATGTTAAAGTTATCTAACGCGATCTATTTTTATGCAAATAAGAATAAGAATTTAGTAAAAACATAAAATTTTCAATATAATTTTATGTAATGTTCGTACAAAGAACTTATTTTCAATCCTTATTTATACAAAGCAACTTATTTTTTATGATTTGTTATATAAAATGTCGCCAAAAAAACGGCGTTATTAGCGGTAAGGCTGTAGAGCATGGAAATGGTGGAAGGGTGCGGGGACCGGTATGGTTGTTTTGCGCTACTCTTACTGCCTTTAGTCAATAGAAGTACATATTTTAATAGAAAAATTGATTTTTTTAGTAAAACAAAAGTTTTGCGAGTAAAAATTAAATAAATAACATTTTAAAATAAAAGTTTCAAAATATAATTTTTAATTCAATAAATAAATATTTATAAACAAACTTCATATAAGTGTAAAAAATAACTTATAAAATAATAAAAAATTTAGCAAGGCAAATAAAATTGTCTAAAAAAAAAGTAAATAAAACTTTAAACAAAATATAAAGTAAAGAATAATAATAAAACGTTTAAAAAGGAAAATATAAAATAACACGACATGTTAATTATTTAAACGTTGGAAAATAAAATGTCGAGTCATCAAAATTAAAAGAATATTATTAAATCATAAATCTTTTCCAACGACGATAGAAAAACGAGGACACAGATGCATGACGTAGTAGAAAATAAACAGTTTATGCTAAATGAAAGATACTTTAGGAGTTATTAAAAGGCATTAAGAAAAGATAGTGAGTGGAGAATAAGTAAAAGTGTCTCTGTATTAATATGTGTGTATGTGTGTGCTTGTGTGTGTAGGTATAAAAACGTCATAAACAATATAATAATATAATATATATAATATAATATATATATATATATATATATATATATTATATATATATATATATATATATAATATTTTATATAAATAATATAATATATATATATAATTATATATATATATATATAATATATATATATATATTTATCATATCTAGAATATTGCATTATTATATAATATAATTATATATATAGTATATTATATAATATATATATATATATATATATATATATATATATATATATATATATATATATATATATTATATATATATATTATGCTAGTATATATATACTATATTATATATATATATATATATAAATATATATATATTATATATATATATATATATATATAATATATATATATATTGAGTAAGTGAGAATATACTATATATATATATATATATATTATATATAT
>JABUQX010006342.1:0-25000 GCA_015478945.1 Trachelipus rathkii | reverse complement strand
GAAATAACAAGGGTTAAGTTCGATATGCTGGGTGAGTATGATCATTTCACTATTCTTTCAAATGGAATTAGATTGAGAGACTGTGTGTGCATCATAGTATCGTCTATAAAACAGCTACAAAAAGAAAAGTGAGAGTGAAAAAAGAAAGGTCCCATTACTTCTGAAACGACTATGGTCGGGAATGTATTTGATTACAAGAATGAAAAATGGGTGGATAATATAAAAGGGCGGTTTATTAAAGCAAACTAAGAATTACATCAGGAAATAAAATATAATAATTAGATTTGGACGCCTATACCTTATAGGCACAGTTAAGGCGAATGATTATTGTAGAGGCCCTCTCTTCTAATATGTTAGAAATAACAACTGGTCTGATTTGGTGTCTCATTATGAATTTGAAAAAAACAGCATAAAATACCTAAAAACATTATTAATCACCATCATCAGTCGAAAGTGAAAAGAATATTTAGCAGGAGGTCATCTTTTGAAGCTACCACAACCGGGTTATTTTCTGAAAATTGAGAAAGTTATGTGTTATTTGCACTAGCCACATTATTGGTTGGTTCTAATTCATAATATTTGACTAGTTTAATTTTTCACTAATTTACCTGACAACAGAGTGAAAGGTTAGAAAAAAGTAGTACATAGTTATTGATGTGCTTAGAATATGAAACTATACTTTGTATATATATATATAACTACATGAGAGTGATATAAACACTAGAAATTATTTCTTGGACTACGGTGTATTCATACACATTTAGGCTCAATTTTGATATTAGTGCCTGATATACAAAAATGTATATTATATAATATACTCGGTATTTTTTAGCTATTATCAAATACCTTATATCGTAATTTTATGTGAGCATTTGTGTGTAACCTAACAGTATTTTAGTAGATAAATTTATGTTTTTACCTTTTTTTAAAGAGGGTCTATATCACATTATTGGAAATATACTCGTAACTTAATATGTGTTATATTATACGTATGTATATTAGTATAAATTATTAAATATATAGTACTAGTATTTTTATTTATATTACCATTTTTATGGATAAATATACCCCAATTTATATTGTTTATATATATATAACCTATATAATATATATATATATACTATATACCGTTATTATGTAGTTCGGCATGTCTAAAATTAATTTATTAAATATAATTAAAGAAAACTCAAAGCGTCCCTAGTAAGACAGCGATTTAATAGTAACCCTAGGACTTACGCCGGCTTCTGAAGCTCTTATCGTGTATTCTTTTCTTATTTTTAAGTAGATTGAAGAAGCTTGGTATGCAGACAACCATATTTACCGGACATGCAAAATAAGAGGGGTTTAGGTAGCAGCAAAGGTGTATGATTCCTATACTAGAGAAAACAGCTATATACAAATGCTACCTCATAGATCTGAATTCTAATAACACACATTCTTTAAGTAATACTCATTTACTTAGTGGTTCATTGTCACTTCAGCTCACACGCTCACATACTTTAATTTGTAAGATTACTAAAGGTGTACTTTCAGAGGATGAACGCTGAATTAGCAAATTAATAAGAATACTATCATCGCATTCACGCGGATTAAGGTGATATTGTAATTTCAAGGTCTGAACTTTTAGTTTTGATAAGCCAAATTTTATGATTTATTTACTATACTTTCTATTATCATCACTTTAGGAAATCAGATATAAGAACAAATAAAAAAAAAAAGGTTTTATGTAGTTTTATATTCGTTTGTTTATGAGATAATAATAATAAGAGTATTTTTAGTTTCAATAAACCCAAAAATACAAAAATAAATATAGGTTCGCAAATATCGCTAGATGGTATTCCTCATGACATGCCAAATTCAGAAATCTTACATTTCATAAATAAATTATAACAAGACAATTTATTTTGTTTCTTTTAAATGGTTTTTCCCCCCTTTTTTTTTTACTCAAGTAGTATTACAAGGTGACCTAATTTGGTTAATGTTCACTCTTTATTTTCACTCATTGTTTTAACACTCCTATTTGTTTAATATGACTTTATACTATAAAAGATTTAGTCTTTTATCTTATCCTACAGCTATTAATGACAATCATCATCATCAATCTAATCCTGCATACTAAGTTGGGTATTCAACATATACAGTATATATTTTCATCTACTTCCCACAATTATGGGTAGAAAGAACCTTTTCTTAATCAGTAAATTCTTTTACAATGTTTTATGGTTTTCCCTTGTAACATTCAACATACAAAAAATATTATAATACTCAATTTTCTTGGGGGGGGGCACAAGAATAACACACACCTATATGTTGTTAACACAAACAAAAAAAAATCTTTACACAAATAAGCAATATACCTATACATGTACGAGATACAAGCATTATCCAAAAAATGGCATTGGCGCTCTGAATATTTTATTTCTAAGATTGTTAATGCTATTTATACGAGTACTATTTTGTGCACTCTTGGTTGCATGGTCCACTATGTATAATTTTTGTTTTAATTAACTTTGGTAGAAGGGTCACTTTAATTCTTTAATCAACCCATCCATTAGGCACAATAAAACCTTTATGAAAAGAAGTTTTGGATATTAAACTTCGAAAATAGGTTTCCCTTGAATGTTGTAGTAGATTTTAAAAAATCCGTGTTATAAAAAATCACAGTTCTATATAGAGAAACTCACTTTCAACCATCTATAATTTAGAAATGTAACTAAATGATCAAGCAATCATGTTTGATAGAGCTGACTTTTTTTGTAAGCACTTGCTATTGTCTACATAAAATTGTGTCAATAACTGTATAAGCATCAGAAGTCACAACATTAATCATTCGTTGATAACTTATTCTGATATGTTAAGGATGATCCGTTAATGCCTTAATTTAGGAATCGCTCTAGCCTCAGTCTCACATCAACAAAATATAAATATTAAATATTTATCTGAGTATTTCCGGAATTCTAACTATAAATGAACATTAGATGTCACAAGTATATAACTTTATTTATTATTAAAAAAAAACATATATGTCTGGACTTACCTCCAACAGGAGGTAACAAATTATTTAGGATAGGAATTGAGCCTATGTATGAGCCTGGAAGATACACTCCTTATCTTGCCAAAAAACGTCAGGCTCTTAAATTTGTCCTTATAAATAAGGAACAGCAAAGAGATGTAATCCATACCACTTTTCTCCAGGAAATCGACAGAAATGATGGGCAAATATAAAACACAAAGCTCAGATATTTAAACAAATCTCAGATTGTATTAATTAAATCCATATTTTATAATAAAAAACAACATAATCGTTTTACAGAGAAAAAGTAATGTATTCATTATTACTTATTCTTTCAGATGCTAGTTGGGGCTATCTCTCAACTTTACTATTGATGAGCAGGCAACCCTGGTAAATGGCCAATCATGTAGTAATTTGTCATTATCCAACAAGAATAAAAATTATTCTTATAATTTTTCCTGCCCACCCGTCATTTAATTATGACGGAAATCTGGTGATGGGAAGATGAACACGGAAGATAGGAGAACTTGCGAACATCTATAACAAATGACTTCAGCGGCTGAGAAAACGCTTCTGAACATCAAGAGAATAATCTGAAGATCTCGTGACGTGTGAATTTTGAACCTGTTGATTTCGACGTCTCAAACGTGCGAAATCTAAAAAAGACAGGAACCTTCGCTGTGAGAGTATAAATTCAAAATACGTGTATTAAATATGTCAACCTACGATGGAATAGGTATCAATAAATATGGTTGATATTACCTCTTGGTGTTATATTTACCGAGACCATAACGTAAATGTAAAATTGTTCCGAGTTATTCTGAATTCTTTTTCCTATGATAAAGAGCGATTTCCTTTCAGAACTTGACTTTCGCAGTCGCTCTCAGAAAGGGCGCACTGGAAGAGAATTTGGATAAGCTCCGTTGTCGATCATGAGAACCACCCTAATTTGGGTACTTTAATCGCAAGACTTGCTTAATACCTTTTCAAATTATCTTGCTTTGGATTGCTTGTTAATTTCTTGCCGAATGGATGAGCAATGACTCAAGCCCTGCTCGTTGCAAGTCACTGACAACGAAAACTGTGGGAACTTGCAGTCTAAAAAACGGGTCAACAATCTAGTGTCTCAGCTGGAGTTGTGAAATACATTCAATTGGGTTCTTAAACCAGAAATGCTGCTGAATAGCCTCAAGGTTGGGATCCGTGCGGGTTCTAAGGAGATCGGGAATTGAATTTGCAAATGCTGCGGTTCGGAAGGAGGCCTCTCACACAACTTTCGGGATCACGGCAGGCAACTAAAAGAAATCGGACTTCGCGGGGAGAAATGGTTGGTTCACATATTCCGAAGATCCGTCTAGACGAAAACCGTCGATAATCTCACTGGGTGTAAGAAACAAATTTCTTCTATAAAAAGTAACAACTACACTACAACGCTTGATAAAGAGGGTGGGGCTTCGGGCATTCAGGGAGGATTCAGGCGGAAGTCTTTACATAATATTAACCATAGAGATAACTAAGGGGCACTATGAAATTATGATGGTTGAATTTATGCACTTGGAAGATATTATTTGGATGAATATTATATATATATATATATACTAATTTTAAAAATTTAAATGTGTCCTTATTATGAAACACAAATTGACTTAGCAAAGCGTTGAAAATATTAGGTCCTATCATGCTGACTTTGGATTATACAGTATTTATAGTTATAAGTATAATACTGGATAGTAAAATCATTTATATATAGATAAGTAGCGCGATTATATATATATTAACTATACTTAATACCAATACTCCGGGACTAGTATGAAATTGTAACACGAATTCCTGATATCATCGGATATATATAATACTGTGTTGAAATAAAATAGAGATAATAACTGAGAACCATATTTCTATGTAATTACGTTGATCTATATATATATATATAGTATAGAGCATAATTTATCTATTATATAATATAATAAAAGAAATAATAATAAATACATATATATTGATAATAAATAATAAGAGAAAAAATAAAATAATAATTAATAATATAATAATAAAATAATAATAATAAACAATAATAAATAAAATAATAAAATAATTTAAATGATATATATCAATTTAAATATATATATATTTAAATAATTAGCATGTTATAATGGAAATTAAAAATAAATTTAATATATTTATATATACCTATTTATGGAAATAATAAATAATTATAATATAATAATAATAATAATAATAATACGTAAAATCAAATAATAAATACAATCTGTAGGAAATAAAAAAACGCTATGATAAGAAAACAGGGTGTTATGAACGAAAAGAATGTAAAAGTTTTACCGTCGATTTGCCCCTCTTGCCATGCTGTCAAAAACCTGACTTAACTCACATTGCATTTTCTTCCTTCGAGTTTCCACCTCTTTATATATTTTATTTCATTTATTTTATTTTTATATATTATATAAGGAACAAAAAAAAATTTAGGTTCAATAATTAAATGTAATAGAGAATGTTGGGGTGATTTCTATTTATATTATATTTCTTGACATAGTATATTATATATATATATATATATATATATATATATAATATATATACGATAAACAAAAATGTAAAACAGTGATTACGACTATAAGTCGTTCACCTTTGATTTATTTATCTTACTTATTTATTTATTTTATTTATTTAATTATTTAAAATTTTTTATTATTTATATATTAATCGACAAATTTATAAATAGAGGGGAAGTAAAACACGTTTTCATTTTTTTTTTGTTTTTTGTTTTTTTTTTTTTTAACAGTTTTTTACCTATTCCAATCCGGCACCTGTTTTCTACAGCCGTGAAAATAATACCCTATCAGCCCCGAGCCAGGCTAACGCGGACGCGGAATCCGACCAGCAGAAAAGCATGAACAATACGTCGATGGGTTATCAGATACGTTCTGTCATACCAGGTCCTCGCTGGCTGTCCGTCTCACTCCGTGTTCGGTAACCACCTACGATCCTCACTTTACTCTCCGAGTTAGTAGTCGCAGTGAACAAAAGGCTGACAATTTCGTCACCGGTGCTAGTTTTCACCTTACGCGGCGCTACCTTACTAAGAAAGGTTCACCTCGAAGCACTTTAGTGGCCATTTTTTTCAAACACTTATCAAGGTGTGGTGTTGTGACGAGAGCCAGAATACAAGACGTTGGAACACAGATTTAGCACGAAAGGCTTTGGGGTCGACACGACCTTTCTTCATTTTCCGCTTGTGATTTTTTGTGCATATATATAATATATATATATACTGATTATATATTATATTTATATAAATATTATAATATATATATATATATTATACTATATATTATAATATTAATATATATATACAATATCTATATATATATTAAAACATATATATATATATATATACATACATACTACTTAGCATCCAATATTATCGCACTCACAAGGGTTATGTTGGCGAAGGAGGGTAAAGAAAAGTTGAAGAACGCGAAGACACTTTATTGGACAAAGACAATAACATCATTGGTGGATTCCTCCCCTGAACAGTAGGTTTGATAGAGTGTGAGGCCAAGGTGCAACCAAAGGGTCTCGAACACTAACGGTTTCGTAGGTTTTGGCGCTGCAAACACACAATGTTGGTAAGTACGGTGACGGCGACGTACGGCGACGGCCGCGGAGGGTGTTGGATCTAGTCTGCAATATCGTGTATGACGCCTCTGGCATGCGAATTATCTGCCTGACAGACCGTCCTGAAAATGCGCTTGATGAAGTGGGCTCTAATGTATGGGACAGTGATTGTCCCATACGCCAGTGCCAAGTGCTGTCGCAGTGCCGGGGAAGGAGTCCCGTGGACGGGTTGCCAGCTGTCGGACCCTACGTTTCAGGATATCCCACAAATGTTAATTGGATTGAGGTCCGAACAATATGTTGTGGGCCCTACCCCAACTCGATCCGGCCATAAATTTGAACTATCCTAAGGTAGTCGTTCACGCATTGGGCCTTGTGTGAGTGGTCTTGCATTGTCTTCCATTAGGATGAAAGAGTCAGCCGATGTAAGGGGCATAGACGGCATAATATGGTTCGAGGATGTCCTGTGATATACCGTTACGCCTCCTAAAGAGTGCCTCCATCGAAGAATGTGCAACTCCGTGGGCCCCTAGAAAGAGATGCCCTCCAGACCGATACCACCCGACCTCAAGACCGCTGCCCTGCAGCACAATGGCAATTTCGCGCGACCGGCTGTCCGTACGGTCGTCACGGTATAGCTCTAAGCACGCCTGTCCGTAGCGTACACGGACAGCTCTGCGAATCATCCATAGAACAGCCTTTGCCCCACTTCCGTCGACCGTCCCCGTGGATGTGTCTCCGGACGAGCGCAAGGATGCCCGTCAGTGCAAATAAAACTTCGAACGAGCCGTGGTGTGCGGTGGACGTACGTGGCATAGGTCTCTGGGAAAGGCCTTGGTTAATTATGTTTCCGCACAGGCGGTCAACTCACTGTTGTTGTCCTCAACCTGGTGTCATGTACCTCCGACAGCTGTATCTGCAGATGTCGTGCCGTTGTGTGGTGCTCTTTTAATGCACGCAGACGTATAAATCGGTTTTCTACGGGTTTCGTGGCCCAGGGCCTACCCTGTCTTCGACCGGCGACGATCATGTGCCAGGGTTTCCTGGTACTGTTGGACCACCCATGCAATCGTTGTGTGCGCAACACCGAACTGTCGACCAAGTTTGCCCCGGTACTCGTGTCCTTCGGCGTGGAGTGTTGGTATCTATGCACATACTGATCTCTTGACAATTAACGCACTATCCTCTCAATGTTTTATCGGAGTCGCTTCGTACGTGAATGATCCCCTCGCTCGATTATACCCCGACATAACCTACCCTCCACCACTCTCACAAGTCTAGTTTACGTTGGTTTAATGTCTCTTTCTCAAATTTATCGCAGTGACGGCCTCCAAAATGCACCAATTCTCTGCGGCCGGAATGGTTAGCTAGTTAAACTGATTCTCCTGTATGTCTGTGTTGGTCGTGGGGTTTCAAGGGTTACGGGACCTTCCGTTCCCTGCGAGTCGGGACTTTTACCCCCTTGTGGTAGGCGTTATTTTTGACGATAATATAATATCCTTCTACAGTTGTCACCACCACTCACGGAAGCCAGAGCCCTATTCAGGGGAGGGGTGTTTGCACACCAAAAAGAATTACACAACTAACGCCCATTACGCAGATGAGCACAGACGCAGGCTTCAAAGTGAGGGAGATTAAATTCAGTAGGAAACACAGAAAGATGGAAGAGAATTCCACAGAACAGAGGTGGCCAGAATTTTGAAGCACCGCAGCGAACTAGCCTGGACGTTACAAGATCCCCCACAAAACTCGTGCGCAAGAAGGGCACAGCACGCGTCCTGTGCTAACGAAGCGGTCGTAAAGGTGGTGGTTAGTCGACGAGTGGTAAAGTTCCCTGCGAACCCTGCCTGCTTGCCGGTACCTATAGAAAAGAGATAAAAAGCACCGCAACATCGCGCCGCAAAGATACGAGGTCAAGTGAACTGAGAATGGTATCAGGACTAGTTTTTTTATAAGACCGATTTGGCTTTGTGACTCGACCCTGTCCAAAAAAGCCGGGGTGAAACCAGAGCCCCCCCTCCAGATATGAGAACCGTACTCCATACAAGGGGCGGCTGAGACCCCTTGTATAGCGGGAGTAACTGAGAAGAAGAAAAAATGTCTCGTCGCAGTCTAAACAGAAACTCCCAGTTTTCTTTGAGACGCAAAATGCCCTAGCAACGCCGCGCGTTGTGATGTGGGTTTCAAAAAGAACATTTTTTTGTTTATGGTTAAGGCAAGGGATGTTTATATTGTACAAAAGTGAGAGACGATAGAACCGTCGAAAGATATAGGAAAGTTAGAAGGTGTTTTTAGAGAGGGAGATTTATAGAATTGAGTTTAAAGAATTGAATTTGAGGGAAGAGAGACCCCACCCGGAATTCCTATCCAGATCAGCGAGAATAGAATCGGATAGATTAAAGGGAGAGGCAATTCTAGAAGTAAAAGAGTGAGCAGAATTAAATGAGTTGAAGAATTGAGGGTCGTGTCATCGGCATAAGAGTGGATAGAGATAGATGTGCAGGTGAGAAAAGATCATTAATCCCCGGAAAGTAAGACATAAAGTAAGAGATATAGTACACGAACCACTGAGGAATCCATTTTTTTTTTACTTAGTTGAGCAGAAAAAGAAGAAGAAGGTCGCTCCAGTCAACCACAGCCGATATTGAGCGCCTTGAAAGAAAGCTAGACACTACAGTAGGCAAAGAGAAGGAGGAAAACCCAAAGGAGGGGAGCTTGGGAGAGCAGTGACGCGTGCCATACGCGGTCAAATGCTTTGGATCTGTCAAGCGCCACCAATCAAGTCTCCCCGTAGTTCCTAAGAGAGGAAAACCATAAATCGGTTAAATAGGAAAAGTATATCGCCAGTAGACCTTGAACGCCGAAAGCCTGCGTACTGGCGATCGGAAAGAAGAGAATGAATTTCATAAATGATCTAAGAAGTGAGAGTTAAGAGTGTTGCGAAAGATCTTCAGCATAGAATACAAGTGAGAGCTATGAGGCGATAGTTAGAAGGATCAGAGCGGCTTCTTTTTTCGGAATAGGTTCGACATGTGCGTGCTTCCAAAAATGATGGAAAGTGCTAGTATTGACTACATAGAGAATATAGTTGAAACGAGAGGAGGGGCTAGCACGGAAGCACATTCCTCAACATTTATCGGGGAGGAATGCATCCGGGCCCACCCCGCCTTCCTAACGTTCATGATCTCAGGAGGCCATGCACCCGATCAAATGTAATCAAGGGCACATGGGCAAAAGCATGGACACCTGAGAGGAGAAGGAGGAGGAGGAGGAATGCAGAATCGTCCAATTCTATTTTTGTTTTTTTTTAATTTTTCTTTTTTTTTTCTTTTTTTTTTTTTTTGAGTTAGAGGGAATAGAGGCCGAAAGAGATTGGCGCTTTTCGTTGGAGAAGTTAGCAAGCAGAGCCACTCAGATCGAATAAGAGGAGCCAAAGGATGATTTACAGAAGTTGTTAGGAGATGCTTTTTGGCAAGAGGCCAGAAAAGATTTGTCAGTAGGAGATCCTAGGAGATTGCCGCACTTTCGTTTGATGAAAGCCGCTTGCTTCGTCGAAGAGTAATCCCCGCACACGATTTTAGTTGAAGGAAAAATTAAGTGAGAGTGATAGGAGAACGGAGAATTTTTTCCACTCCCGATACGCGCTGTCTCTTGCCTGAATGGCCAGAGAGAACAAGCACGATCGAACCATGGATGTATGAAGGAGAGAAAAAATTTAGTCGAAGAAGGAATGACCCTGCTCCATCGCTTCAACGATTACAGCTCCCTCCTAATCTTTTAAATCCGAAGCGTCACCAGAGTTAAAGCAGTCATTCCAATTATAGTTAGCGTAGAAGCGACGCAAGGCCCCCAATCAGCCCGATCAAAGTGCCCAGAAAAAATAACAGATAACAGATAACAACAATAAGGATGGAGTTGTTGGAGAGAAAAGAATTGAATATTAAGCAGAATCATAATAGGTTTGTGGTCGATCTACCAATAGGAGCCGAAATGGTGTCAATTTTATAGAGAAAAGGACTAAGTGGTGAAACCTAGGTCAAGTGTGTGTTCAAGAATTGTTGGGACGATCCGGAATGTGTGTAGGTTCTGTGATTAGTTGCTCCAGATCGTTGAGAATAATGAATGATTCGGCCTCCTCCCCTAACATCAGTATGAGAGGACCCCAACCATCACCAGTGTTGTGTACATTGAAATCGCCCAAATAGAGGACCTCAGTATTTTGGATGAGAAATATAACAGTCTCGTGAGAAGTAGTAAGATATTCAAAGAAAGAGTGAAAATCTGTTCTGTTAGGAGAACAGTAGCAGAAGCATAAGAATATTGAAGTAGAAGGAAGAAAGATTTTAAGCCACAAAATCCCAAATAGTTAGGAGATTCAAGCTTCCGAGACGTGTTATCAAGGAGTGTTCAATGTTTACATAGGCACACCCTCCGCACCCATTAGGCGGGAAATTATGGAAATATAGTTTCATAGTTGGAAACCATTAACTGCAGTTAGAGGAGTGAAATTCTTTAGCATCTGAGTCCAGAAGAGCAAAAGGGTTAGGGTTAGAGTTTAGTGAGGCGATTATTCCAGCAGAGGCAAAGTTTTATATATATATATATATTATATATTATATATATAATATATATATACCATATATATATATATATTATAATATATATTATATATATATATATATATATATATATATATATATATATATATATATATATATATATATATTTCACAGAGACAAAGATTTATATATATATATATATATATATATATATATATATATATATATATCTATATATATTATATATAATATATATATATATATAATATAATATAGTATATATATATATATATATTCCACAGAGGCAAAGTTATAATATATATATTATATATATAATATTTATATATTATATATATATATATATATATTATAACTATATAATATATATATATATATAATATATATATTATATATATATATTATATATAAATACATACCTGTTATACCTTTGTGAACCGGCTGCCTGTCTTTACGTTTTGTTTTTTTTGTTTTTTTTTGCTTTGGACAACATATGGGTTTTTCCGGCAGGGTGCACATGGACACACTTCACACCCTCCTTTTGTTACGCACTGTGTTGTGTGTCACGCAATTTTTTCTTTTGTTCTATAGCCACCAGTCTACGGCGAATGTTAGGGTTATAAGGTGGGGGCGTTGTAGCAATATGTATATATTCACTCCCTTCTCTACATTGACATACCAATACGTCCAAACACTAATTAAATTCATCTGACATTCTAACAATTAGACCGCCCTGGGGATTCAGAATCTTCTTATGGGGCAACCACCTACTCCATATACCGTCTGGAATGTTATATGATATTCATATGACAAATGGATATTAACGTATGTCGTGGGCATAAGCAATGAAGGGCCTTCCCCATGGCCATAGTCAGCCAATGTAGATTTTCATTTCATCTTGGAAACTAGACGCCATTCAAGAACACAAATTTCATTTTCGAAATCAGCTTCCAAAACTACGTTAGCGTAATGAATATAATAAATATTTTATAATAATTCCACAATATTCAAGTTCCTCAGGAAAAAAAATTCAGTTGATATGTTAATGTTGCAGATAAATCTCTTAATAAAGAAAATGAGGATACTCATTTTTCTACTACCAAGCAGCTATTTACACATATTTCTTGTATTCTGAATGTGTAAATTAACTATTATTACTACTACTGATAATATTACTACTATACCATCTATCTATCTATCTATCTATCTATCTATCTATCTATCTATCTATTATTACTACTATCCATCTATCTATCTATCTTCTATCTATCTATCTATCTATCTATCTATCTATCTATCTATCTATCTATCTATCTATCTAATCTATCTATCTATCTATCTATCTATCTATCTATCTATCTATCTATCTATATATCTATCTATCTATCTTATGGTTGCAAGCTATTTTAATTTCAGTTGTAATAGGTTAATATTAACTTGTATAATAGGCAGAAATATTTAATATTTTTTTGTTATATATTATTTTTTCTCAGTTTCTGGAAACTTACGAAAGAGATTTGAAAATCTGGAAAATAAATACTCGAAAAATTTGTGATGAGTATTCTAAATTTGTCGTAACTAAAAAGAACAAAATTAATTTACTTTGGCACAAAGACGCACATCTTACCTACTGTCGGAATGGAAAGGTAACAATATATATATATATATATATATATAATATATATATATATACTATATATATATATATATATATATATATATATATATATATATATATAATATATATAATATTATATATATAATATATATTGTTTAATATAAATAATAATAATATATAGATATATATATATATATATATATATATATATATATATATATATAATATATATATTATATATATATATATAATATATATATAATATATTATATATATATATATATATATATAATATAATATTTATATATATATTATAATATATATATATATATAATATATATAATTATATTATAATAATATATAATATAATATAATATATTAATATATATATATTATATATATATATATATATATATATATATATAATAATATATAATATATTATATATATATATATATTATACTATTATATATATATATATAATATAGATATATATATATATATATATATAATATTATATATAATATTTATATATATTTATATTCACAACTATTACAAAGATTAAATAGTATGTTCTATAACCAAATGAAAATTAATGCTATAGTTATTTTTGTCTCTTTTCCATGTGTATTTGGCATTTAAATAGATATAACAAAGTAACAGAAACATATTTACATATGTAAAACTAAAATAAGTCGAAAGATATAAAAAGTAGTAGGGGGGTCATTTTGGACAACGTAGCTCCGCCCCCTTTTTGACCTTGACTGACCGTTGGTCATTTTGACCAACGGTATTTTTACCTGACCTTGACCTTTTTTTGGCCCAAATTTTTACCTGTCCTTGACCTTTTTTGGGGTTGACCTTTTTGGGCAACCTGAATTTTTTACCTTAACTTTTTTTGTGCCTTGACCTTTTTTGAGAACCCTATTTTTTGAGAAACCTCTTTTTTTTTTTTAAAAAAAAAAGGCAACAACCTTGTTGACTTGCGTCCGCCATTTTGTTTTATATTGCGTTTTGTTAATCTTCGTCATAATTTTCAATCGTCGCCTTCGTCGGGATGAATCGCAAATTCATCGTCCACGCCATCGTCAATGGAAGAGTCGCGTCAAACGTTTTAACAAATTCCGCGGAGTCCGTCGCATTCGTAGCAAAGAACCACGCGCAAAGAACCGCTAAGTAGAAAGGCCAATAGCTAAGGTGTACTTCCATACGTTTTATACGTTGTAATTATTATTATTATTTTAACTTGAAACAACGAGAGTTCAAGGCAAGTATTATATTTTTACGAAAACACTTCGTTTTTTTATTAAAACTTATACCAAATATTTTATTGATTCTCCGAGAACCGCACTATATTTTCAAATTCATCTTTCACTATATATATATATATATATATATATATATATATTATATACATAAGGATATATATATATATATATAATATATATATATATAATATATATTATTATATATATTTATATATATATATAATATATTTATATATATATATATATATATTATTATATATTAATATATATATATATATATATACTATTATATAATATTAATATATATATATAAATATATATATAATATATAGATATAAATATATTACCCCTTATCATAATACGCTTTTTATGCAAAGAATTATTTGTTTTTTAAAATATTGTAAAGGAATATTGTTTCATCAAGCTGGCCAGGCATACAATGTAACTATATTCTTTACAGCTCCTGTACAAGAGCTTCCTCTTCACCCATAAGGTGCAAAAGGCATTCTAAATAAATAAGGGAATTCGAGTTTTTCAAAATCTCCATGCCCTTATTAATCTTCCCAAATAACTATTCATAGATAAGATAGCCTGAAGTTATAATACATAGCTTTTCAAATTTATAATAAAAATAATTTAACATATTTTTAATTAAATAAAATAAAAATATTTATTTAATATTTATCCAGAATATAATAAATATTTTTCTCCGAGGGGCTAACTAATATAATTTATTTATTAACTAGTCCAATTTATTTATTTCACTACTGTATATATATATAATATATTATATATATATATATATTATATTATATATATATAATAGTATATATATTATATATATATTATATATATATATATATAATATATATATATATTATATATACTATATATTTATAAAAAATGCTATCTGGCATCCTCTCTGAAATGCTGAACACGCCTTCCTCTCTCGAAGAGTTTTTATATTTTTCGTTTTAAATGTTTCGCACAGGATATTGTACATATAGGAGTTAATTCATAATATACAATTTAAACTTGTAAATAAATACATTTATAACATTTACAATATTTTATAATGTATTTGATATGGATATACTTTCTCTAATTCATCTAAACCGATTTCGAAGACAAACGTGGAATCATTATTTTTATCTCGTTTGTGTAGCATTATTAGCACGGGGTGTGCGTATGAAAAAAACAAAATCTAAAATACAAAAAACTGATTTTGAACGTGACGTTACAGCAACATAACAGGACAATATAGCATTAGAGTTTTTTTTAGTAAAAATACCTGCCGTTGCCTGTGCTAAAAGCCTCAAGTTCAATTTGAATATTAATACCAACATTAAGCAAGAGAAGTTTGTTCATAGGTAACTTTATATATATATATATATATATATATATATATATATATATATATATTGTGTGTACTATGTGTATATATATGTGTATATTATATATATATATATATATATATATATATATATATATATATAATTATATATATATATATATAATATATATAATATATATATGATTTCTGTATTTGTAGCTCTGTTCTGTCAGCGTTTTATTTATGAGTATTAGATGAGTGCCAAGGAGTGCCAATGAGTGCCAAGTGAGTGCCAATGAGTGTCAAGTGAGTGCCAAATAGTGCCAAGTGAGTGCCACATAGTGCCAACTGAGTGCCACTTTTTTCAAGCCTTTTCTAGCCTCCCCTGAGCCTAGAATAGCCCTAATATGGGTGTCTACCCCTAGGTTATAAGGTATGAGATTCGATTTGGTCTGTAATTACAACGTTTGCTAGGATGCTTCCTAGTATTTAGTTAAGCATGTTTCTAGCATTGACAGAATACAAACACCCAGATGCAACACACCCACACAATATAGTTCACTTTCACTCCCATAGACACTTTACGCTACCCTATAGCACTTGCACTTACACACACACGCACGCACACACACACACACACGCACACACACCCATACAACACACACACAAAACACACAATGTCACTTATACAAACCATACACTAGTGACACTTATACATCGCATAGACACCTTACACTATGGCACTTATACACCCAGCCATAGACACTTACACTCACACCCCACAACACAGTACACTCACACCCACACGATATTTTGATGTCTTAACTTTGATGTCTCCTATAATGATGGTTCATCTTTGATGACTCAGATTTATTGATGGTTCAGCTTCGAAGGCTCTCAACCTCCGTTACTGCTTAACTCATATATTTATTAACATTAATTTTTCTTTTATATTTTTCTTGAATTACTTTTTAATTATAAAATTTTTAAAAAAATTGTATGTAAGAAGAAAAAAATCCAGAGTAGTCTGAGATATAATCATTTTATTTTATACATGTACGAAATTTATAAAAAAACATATTACTTTACATACCTTAAAGCAGTTAATCAGTAAAATCAATAGATGTGTTACTAAACACCTAGGGGGGATTAGTATGCTTTGTTTTACTGCTTTACTTGCTTTAACTTTCTGCTTACTGTTTTAACTTTCTGCTTTACTGCTTTTAAACTTTCTGTTTTACTGTTTAACTTTCGCTTTATGCTTTATCTTTCTGTTTTTACTGTTTTAACTTCGCTTTACTGCATTAACTCATATGTTTTACTGCTTTAACTCTATATTTATTAACATTACGTACCTTAAACAGAAAATCAGTAAATCAATAGAGGTGTTACATACCCCCAAAGGGCATAGTATATGCTTTTGTTTTACTGTTTACTGCTTTAACTCATATGTTTTATTGCTTTACTCATATATTTATTAACATTACGTACCTTAAAGCAGTAAATCAGATAAATCAATAGAGGTTGCTACTAGCATCAAGGGATATAGTTACGCTTTTGTTTTACTGCTGACTGTTTTAACTCATGTTTACGCTTTAACCATATGTTTTACTGCTTTAACTTCTATATTTATTAACATTACGTACCTTAAAGCAGTAAATCAGTAAAATTCAATAGAGGTGCTACCTAGCATCAAAGGGAATAGTATGCTTTTGTGTTACTGTTTTACTGCTTTAAGCTCATGTTTTACTGCTTTAACTCATGTTTTTACTGCTTTAACTCATATTTGCATACTCTCTAATGTAATAAGGTTATATATATATATTATATTATTATATATATATATAATATATTATATATATATATATATATTATTATATTATATATATATATATATATATATATATATAATTTCTGTTTCAGTGTTTTACGATAGTTGACAAGAATTGTAGAAGAAAACGAAAATATGCATGCAAATAATCAAAAACGGAGTTTAAAACGCACTTTCAGTGGAGATGTCGAACCTGTATCAGAAACCGTGCTCGTAGAAGTAGTCGAAGAGGTTGAATTAGTGGAAGCTGTGGGTGCCTATGAAAATGCAGTCGATGCTGATGATGACCGAAGACAGAATGCTGTCAAACCATGCAAAAGGGTAAGTGATGTTAAATTATTATTATTATTATTATAATATATATATATATATATATATATATATATATATATATATATATATTTTATCTTTAAATATATATATATAGCATATATATATATAATATATATATATAATATATATATATATATATATATATATATATTATATATTCATCTTTATTTTACAGCGTAAGATGCTTAGGGTGACCGAGAACGAAATACCCATTCTTGTACCAGTGAACACTGATGGCGATGCTCTTGATATATCTACGGATAGTGATGAGGAATGTGTGCGAACTCTACCTGAAGCGGAGAGAAAGATGGACTTATTTCTTAATTCCCAACCCGTTGATAATAGGATTCGGCCTAGAGTAAGTTTCTATATTATTTCTTAAGCGTTATTATATTCATAGACGCTATTACAATAGATATTCTTTATATATATATATATATATAATATATATATATATATATATAATATATATATATATATTATAATATATATATACTATTATATATATATATATATATATATATATATATATATATATATATATATATATATATATATATATAAATATACTTATAATGCTATTTCATTACAGTGTGATAATATTGGTACTGCCAGTACCCCTTGTGTCAACAAAGTCGGAGGTGGCCGGGATGCAATTAGGCCTGTTAAGAGAAGACTGTTGGCTGAGCTTGAACGTCGCAAACGTCGCCAATCAGACTTAAACACCGAGGCACCCAATGAATCTCCAAATACACATGAAGAGCCCCCCTCACCCTTATCTGAAACGAATATCCCAACTTCGGAATCTTCGGTAAGTTACAATCTAATTATTCTATATATTACTGAAAAATATTACTGAAAAATGCTGTTACATAATAGTATGTATTCGATTGTTTATGAATTTTCATTCTTTTTCCAGAAAAAGCAAAAACAGAAAGGGAATCCAGGACGGATCGCTGATGACGGGGCTGTTGCGGGACCTTCACGTGTTGAGGTGTTTCACGACGATGAGGAGGAGGAGGTTGATGAACCGCCTGCACCTTTCTCGACAGAGTTGTTAAAGGTAACACGTGAAGGATCTACGCGTAACTCAGGGATTATCGATAACCATCGGTACAGAGTACGTGTCGATACAACCCAGATCTTTAACGGAATTCGCAACATTAATGACGTACTAGTAGGGGTCATTCACAGTGTGATAGAACAGGTACGAGGAACAGTGGTATATCGGGAATATACCATCCGTGCAGGATTCCTTTTTACGGATAGGAATGGAGGTCAATTCCATATACGAATACCTCATGAAATGATTTCTCGACCGAATCTGGCTCAATATTTATCGGACCGTTTTCTAGAACTCTTTCAGTCTGGAGATCAAGCCATGTTGGATGATTTCATTGTAGATGTTCAGATATGCCACAATCCGGAGGGTAATGGACCAATTGACCCTTCGTCTGTGAACTTTATACACCCCCACGTCAATAAAGTACACCTTGGTATAAATAACGAGAATAGGGAAATAACAACCAGTGTAGGATGTGGTTTCAGGGCTATAGCTGCCTGTTATAAACTTCACACTCATGTACCTAAAAAGACAGGCCAAGCTGCGCCTAAAATAAAGACCTTTAAACCTAATGATCTACATGAAATAGGTAAAGATATTGCAGATCGATGCGGGTTGACTTATGAAGTACCACTAAAGGCAGACGATTTTACAGTAATAGAGGAAACATTAGGTTGCCGTATATTTGTTTTTACTAAAGATGAGAACGGTAAACTCGAGATAATGTTTAAACCACAATAGGGACTTACCTCTCTTTGTAATAGGATATGATTCCGAGGAAACCCATTATTATTATCCTTTTCCTGGAGATTCAATCAAGATAGCTCTAGGCAGCGTAGTTCCTAAGAATGTCCATGGACCAGTTTTTTGTCATCAGTGCTATAGTTTCACAGACCATTTAATTAATCATTTACAATCCGAATGCACTGAATACAGGTGCGGACAATGCTTAACTTATAAATGTAAAGCTTTGCCGGGGGACACATCTACGCTTTTACACTGTGATGATTGCAATCGGGATTTCTATAATGAGGATTGCCTTGAATTGCATAAAGACCTCACATGCAAATACCTTAAAGTATGTACCTTGTGCGACAACGAATCCGTAGCTGATAAACAGGGCAAACACCGACATGATTGCATGCATATTAAATGTGGACTGTGCGACGAGAAGTATGGAGTAGAAGGTGATAATCACCAATGTTTTATGAAGAAAATCAAGGTTCCAACAGATAAAGCTTTCGCCAAGCGTAAGCCAACATTCACGTTCTATTACGACATCGAAACCTATAACCATAATAGGTGTGAAGAGGAAGGAGGCCGCATAAAAACTGACATGCTTCCCTATATTCTAGTGAGTATGTTAGTATGCAATGACTGCGGGGAGAAGGAAATAGACAATTCATCACCATGTGAGACTTGCGGTACGGCTCGGACTGAAATATTCAAATTGAATTTGGAAGCAACAGAAGAGTATGAGAAGTGTCCTGTCGATCTTTTTCTCAACTATATATTCAGATTTGCTGAAAAACACAAGAAGTCAAACATTCTAGTTGCAGCTCATAATGGCGGTAAGTTCGACAATCAGTTTGTTTACAGCAAACTGCTTGCCCGACCTACCGTCCATTCCATATCCTCCAATCCGGTAAAGCGCGGAACCAAAATTATAACTATGACAGCTAACCACAATATCCATTTTAAGGACACGTTAATGTTTATGCCTTGTGCCTTGAAAAAACTCCCTAAGTGCATGGGTATTACAGGTGAGGTTTCTAAAGGATTCTTTCCTTACCGTTTTCTTACCCTCGAGAATATAAATTACAAGGGAAAAATTCCGGCTAAGGAGGCTTTTGAGACACATCGTATGTCCAACAGTGAAAAGGATGATTTTGATCGTTGGTACCAAACATTTAACGACAAGGACTACGATATCATGAAGGAGTGTACAACCTACTGTGTCCAGGATGTTAATATTCTTCGACAATCCTTCGAGAAATTCAAGGGTATCTTTCTTAAGGACCATAAAGTTGACTGCCTACTTGATTGTTCCACCATTGCTGCATTATCATTCATGGTATATAAAATGCACTATATGCCTGAAAATACACTGGCCCATATAGGACGTACTGATGATTCAAACTACTCATATGATGGTGTGAAATGGCTTACGTTCATGGAAATGTATAAGGGTCGGCGAATCGAACATGCAAGGAATGGTGGCGAGCGTAAATTTAAAATCAAAAACAGGTACCTAAAGCCCGACGGCTACGTTGAAATTCCAGCTGAAGACTACGTGCCCTTTGACCTTAATGAGTTCTTATCGACCCGACAACTCAACGTTAATGAACAAATGATAGAATTGAATAACAGACGACCCCCTCCTCCAACTGGAACAACCATGAAGAAGATTGTCTTGCTCTTCCACGGTTGCGTATGGCATGGTCACCAAGCATGTAAGAAAGGATTAGAAACTCTCCACGGCAAATCAAGTCTTGATAGGTACAGTAAGACCATGAGACAAGAAGCGGATTACAAGTCACAAGGGTATGAAGTAATTAGAATATGGGAGTGCGAATGGACGAAAATGAAAAAAGAGTGTGAGGTCAGCATTGTAAACAACAACGACGAAACACGAACTGAGAAGCTAGGAAGATACGTCCAATCAATTGGAAATGAACTTGCAAATGCGAAACTAGAGGTGGGTGAAGCCTTGTACGGTGGACGTACAGAACCCTTTGTGTATTACTATCCACCTACAGAAGGTGTTCAATTGAAGTATCTAGATTTCACTTCATTGTATCCTTATGTCCAGAAAACAAAACCCTTTCCAGCCGGAACACCCACGAAACTTGTAGGTAGGGATCTTCCTTTTATAGAAAAGTTCGTCCAAGAAATGAATACTACTTATTTCGGTCTCTCGTATGTTTCGGTATTACCGCCTAAGAATCTGTACACCCCTGTCCTGCCTGCGCGATATGACAATCGGCTAATATTTTCACTTTGTAGAACATGCAGCGCATGTGGCTATGAAGGCAAATGCAGACATACGGACAATCAACGTATGTTAAAAGGCGTATACTGCAGTCCAGAGTTGGAATTAGCTGTAAAGAAAGGCTATGAGATTAAAAAGATCCATGAAATATGGAAATTTACACCTTCAAATGACATCTTTGGCGAATACGTCAAAACATTCTTGAAATGGAAGACTGAGGCTTCGGGATTACCGGATGGTATAACCGATAAAGTCTGTGAAGAATTCCTTCAATACCTGCGAGATTTCAAGGACATTGAGGGTGTAACACTTGATCCAGACAATATTAAAAGTAATCCTGGAATGCGTTATATAGCTAAACTACTCCTCAATTCATTATGGGGAAAACTAGCTCAACGTATTCCAAAGAATGAGGATATCGTATGCACGAGCTATGCACAGGTCTGGGAATTAATGAAGAGAGCTGATCTTGAGGTGAGAAATATCATTGTAGCGGATGATAAACATATAGTTGAAGTCACACACACTGCCTTCACTAATAAAACAGCAAAGGCCACGAATGTAGCTGTTGCATCCTTTACACCACCGCCTACGCTAGGGTGGAACTATATAATCTCCTCGATTCTCTAGGTCAACGCGTACTTTACTGTGATACCGACAGTTGTGTTTTCACAGCCCGTAAAGGTGAATATATTCCTGATACGGGAAAATTCTTAGGAAACCTGACGGATGAAATAGGGCCTGGAGATATAGCTGATAGTTTTGTGTGCACTGGCCCTAAATCCTACGCCATTCGGATAAAGAAGAATGACTCAAGTTATGCTTACATCTTAAAAGCAAAAGGATTAACTTTGAACAAAGACACCGAACACATAGTTAATTTCCAAGGTATGGCGAAGATTAACTTCGATAAGATGATTAAGGATGTCGAAAAAACTAAGAATCGTGATTGGATGGTCTTAAACGACGACAATCACTTCTACAATATGATCAAGGATACAGACGTAACAGCATTAGCCGTTACGCAAATGATGAGTGAAGATGATGAATCTTCACTTCACAAAGATATCCATAATCTAGATGACTCAGACCAACCACATGTAATTACCGAAAACCATTACCGCGAAGTTAAGGTTCCTGATATGAAAATGCGGGCCGATAAACTAGGAAATGTCATTTTAATCAACGGTATTAAAAGGTTTCGCCATACATCAAATAAACGGAATCTTGTTCTAGGTAGTGCCCGCACTGTAGCACAGGGATATGATGGAACGTTAATTCCATTGTGTTAATTTCAATGTATAATTTTGATATATGTATATTTAATTTCAATGTATAATTTTGAAATATGTATATATTGCTAAAATAAAATATTTATTTGTATTACTCTTTCATTACCATTTTTATTTTTCTGGGTTGCCATTTATTTCTATTTTATTTATCTGTGTTGCCAATTATTGATTTTATTTATCTGGCTCCATTTAATTGATTTTAGTTTTGATTAACATATATTTAGCGTAATATGACTGTAAATCATTGTCGGATGTGTGTGTTGTGTGTGTGCTGTGTGATGTGTGTGTGTGTGTGCGTGTTGTGTGTGTGTTTGTGCATGTGTGTGTGTGTGTGTGGTGTGTGTGTGTGGTTGTGTGTGTGTGTGTTTAAATAATTAGAATGCAGTTAAATGGCACTAAGAATAAATTAGAATAATAATAATAATAATAAAAAATATAATTGCCAAAGCAGTAAAAAATATGAGTTAAAGCAGTAAAACATGAGTAAAAGCAGTTAAAGCATTAAAACAAAAGCATACTAATCCCCACCATTGGTGTTAGGTCACACCTCTATTGTTTACTGATTTTACTGCTAAGTACGTTAATCGTTAAAAATAGATGAGTTAAAGCATAAACATAGAAGTTAAAGCATTTTAAAGCAGAAAGTTTAAAACAGTAAAACAGAAAGTTAAAGCAGTAGTAAAGCAGAAAGTTAAAACAGTAAAACAGAAAGTTAAACAGTAAAGCAGAAAGTTAAAACAGTAAAACTGAAAGTTAAAGCAGTTTTAAAGCAGAAAGTTAATGCAGTAAAGCAGAAAGTTAAAACAGTAAAGCAGTTAAAACAAAAGCTTACTAATCCCTTAGGTGTTATTGATTTACTGATTTACTGCTTTAAGGTGTTATGATAAAGTTTATGTTTTTAATTAAATATTTCGTTACATTGTAATAAAAAATAAAATGATTATATATCAGACACTCTGGATTTTTTCTTCTTACATACAATTTTTAAAAATTTATAAATTAAAAAGTATTAAGTAAAAAGTATTAAGTAAAAAATAATGTTAATAAATATGTTTTAAATAATAGGGCTGCAATGAGTTACAGTTTTAGGTTTGCGAAAATGTTTTTAATAAAAATGTTTAAGTATGAAATAAAAATGAATGACTCATAGTATATTTGAATAGTTTACATTGATGTCATATTTATCGTTTGCGCGGGAATATTGCGCCTGCGGGCGCACGCGGCGGGCGGGTACAGGGCTGGAACCGCAGTGGTTCTTTGCGCGTGGTTCTTTGCTACGAATGCGACGGACTCCGCGGAATTTGTTAAAAAACGCGACGATGGCGTGGACGATGAATTTGCGATTCATCCCGACGAAGGCGACGATTGAAAATTATGACGAAGATTAACAAAACGCAATATAAAACAAAATGGCGGACGCAAGTCAACAAGGTTGTTGCCTTTTAAAAAAAAAAAAGAGGTTTCTCAAAAAATAGGGTTCTCAAAAAAGGTCAAGGCACAAAAAAAGTTAAGGTAAAAAATTCAGGTTGCCCAAAAAGGTCAACCCCAAAAAAGGTCAAGGACAGGTAAAAATTTGGGCCAAAAAAAGGTCAAGGTCAGGTAAAAATACCGTTGGTCAAAATGACCAACGGTCAGTCAAGGTCAAAAAGGGGGCGGAGCTACGTTGTCCAAAATGACCCCCCTACTACTATAAAAAATAAACCACATATGCTCTTCCCAGAAGCAACACTGTAGAATTTATATCAGTGACTTGAAGAATTTAATGCATACTAACTGTGAAAAAACTAGATGCGACTGGGCAAATCTGAGCATAGATTCGGATTCGGCACACCAAAATTAATAGAAATCACTTTTCAAAGTGAATTTGTGAGAGGGTATGGTTGTGAGCCTGACTCATGGGGGGAACCCTACATTGACGAAATATCACAGTGAAAGGTCTGTTGCGGTTTTGTGAAGCCCCATGGTGGATTTTATTTGACTGCCACGAGCTTTTACTTACGGGTATGGCAATTAAGACACACTCAGTGTTTTATTGCCTTTATATATG
>JABUQX010006341.1:12500-19739 GCA_015478945.1 Trachelipus rathkii | reverse complement strand
CCCACTCGTGGCCAACCCGTACTATTACAGTTCCTAACTTGAACGTATGTATGGATCTATCCTAATTAACACCTACACACACACACACCAAACACACACCACACACACACACACACACACACACACCACACCACACACACACACACACACTTACACTTATACAGACATTTCACTATGACACTTATACACACATTCACTTTTTTTTCCCTTTTTTTTTTTTTGACATACATTTACCCATAGACACTTACATTTACACTTACACACGTACAAACACACTGCCAACCTTTTGGTCTACCATGGGTCATTTTGACCCACGGTAATTTTTGTCCTTCCTTTAGGACTTAGCCCTTTTTTGATGTCTTAACCTTGTTTGACATGATATTTCGGCCTTAACCTTGCCATATACTATGGGTCAATATTGACCCACGCTAACTTGATGGCTTTGATGGTTCCCAATCACCGTAAGAAGTATCTAGTGATGTTCTATTAGTGTTCTATGAGAATTAGATGAGTGCCAGGTGAGTGCCAGGTGAGTGCCAAGTGAGTGCCAATGAGTGCCATGAGTGCCAAGTGATGCAAAGTGCCAAGTGAGTGCCACAGTGCCAAGTGAGTGCCACATAGTGCCAACTGAGTTATATGTGTAAGTGAGTGTGCGTGGGTGTGTGTGTAAGGTGTGTGTGTGTGTGTGCTGTGTGTGTGTGTGTGTAAAATTTCTGTGGGGGCGGGGGAAAAAAAAGTTGTAAAAAGTAAAAAAAATTCTTTGATCTGCCTTTGGTTTTTTTTTAAAAAAAAAATTCCCCTTTGTTTGTGTGAGTTTAGTAAATCTGTGTTGAGTGTAAGTAAATCTGAGTGAGTGTAAGTGTAAATGTAAGTGTCTATGGGTAAATGTAAGTGTCATAGTGAATGTGTGTAAAGTATCATAGTGAATGTGTGTATAAGTGTAAGTGTGTGTGTTGTGTGACCGCATGTGTATAAGTGTAAATGTAAGTGTCTGAGGGGAAATGTAAGTGTCATAGTGAATAGTGTGTATAAGTGTCATAGTGAATGGGTATAAGTGTAAGTGTGTGCTGTGGTGTGTGTGTGTGTGTGGTGGTGTGTTCTGTGTATATGGTTTAATGTAAGTGGCATAGTGAATAATAATAACAATAGGCATGAAGTAAATAACACTAAGTATAATAAAAATAATAAAAATAAAATAATAAAAATAATAAAAATAATAATAAAAATAAATAAAAATAATAATAAAAATAAATAAAAAGTATTAAAACAAAATAAAAAACATAATGTTAATAAATATATGAGTTAAAGCAGTAAAGCAGAAAGTTAAAGCAGTAAAGCAGAAAGTTAAAGCAGTAAAACATGAGTTAAAGCAACAAAACATGAGTTAAAGCAGTAAAGCAGTAAAACAAAAGCATACTAATCCCCCCTAGGTGTTAGGTAACACCTCTATTGATTTACTGATTTACTGCTTTAAGGTATGTAATGTTAATAAATATGTGAGTTAAAGCAGTAAAACATATAAGTTAAAACAGTAAAACATGAGTTAAAGCAGTAAAACATGAGTTAAAGCAGTAAAGCAGTAAAACAAAAGCATACTAATCCCCCCCTAGGTGTTAGGTAACACCTCTATTGATTTACTGATTTACTGCTTTAAGGTATGTAATGTTAATAAATATGTGAGTTAAAGCAGTAAAACATATAAGTTAAAACAGTAAAACATGAGTTAAAGCAGTAAAACATGAGTTAAAGCAGTAAAAAGTTAAAACAAAAGCAACTAATCCCCTCTTGGTGTTAGGTAACACCTCTATTGATTTACTGATTTACTGCTTTAAGGTATGTAATGTTAATGTTTTTAATAAAATTTCGTACAGTTGTAGTAAAATAAAATGTTTATATATCAGGCACTCTGGTTTTTTTCTTCTTACATACAATTTTTAAATTAAAAAGTATTAAGTAAAAAGTATTAAGTAAAAATAATGTTAATAAATATATGTGTTAAATAATAGGTCTGTAATGAGTTACAGTTTTAGGTTCGCGAAAATGTTTTTAATAAAAAATGTTTAAGTATGAAATAAAAATGAATGACTCATAGTATATATATATATATTTTTCATTCGCGCGGCGGATCGCAACTGTGGGTGCGAGGCCTCCATCCTTTGCGCGGATGGCGCATTCTGCGCCGTGATGGGCAGCTTATGATCTAGGGGAAGACATTAATATTAACTCTGTTCTTTGATCTAGGGTAGAGATGAGCCATCAAAGATGAATCATCAAAATAGATGGTATCAAAGATGACGTCATCAAAGATGAGTCATCAAAGATGAATCATCAATATAGGTGGTAACAAAGATGAGTCATTAAAGATGAGTCATCAAAGCTGAGGCATCAATGCTGAGGCATCAATGCTGAGTCATCAAAATTGATGCATCAAAGTTGAGGCATCAAGATATCGAGTGTGTGAGTGTAAGTGTAAGTGTATCTGTGTGTGTAAGTGTATATGGTTTAATGTAAGTGTCTATCGCTAGTGTAAGTGCTTATAAGTGTCATAGTGTGTATAAGTGTCATAGTGTATGTGTGTATAAGTGACATAGTGTGCATAAGTGTTAGAAAAAGACTAACTCATAGTAGGAAGCATCCTAGCAGTATGTAATATACACCATTCGAATCCTCATACCTTATAAACCTAGGGTAACACCCATATTAGGGCTATTCGGGGCTCAGGGCAGGCTAGAAAAGGCTTGAAAAAAGTGGCACTCAGTTGGCACTATGTGGCACTCACTTGGCACTATGTGGCACTCACTTGGCACTCATTGGCACTCACTTGGCACTCATTTGCACTCATTGGCACTCACTTGACACTCACCTCACTCACCTGGCACTCATCTAATACTCATAGAACACTAATAGAACATCACTAGATACTCTTTACGGTGATTGGGAACCATCAAAGCCATCAAGTTAGCGTGGGTCAAAATTGACCCATAGTATATGGCAAGGTTAAGGCCGAAAAATCATGGTCAAACAAGGTTAAGACATCAAAAAAGGGCTAAGTCCCTAAAGGAAGAGACAAAAAATTTACCGTGTCAAATTGACCCATGGCGACCAAAGGTTGGCAGTGTTGTTTGTTACGTGATGTATTAAGAGTAATGTAAGTGTCTATGGGTAAATGTAAGTGCAATATTGTGAATGTGTGTATAAGTGTCATATGAATGTGTGTATAATTGTAAGTGTGTGTGTTGTGTGTGTGTGTGTGTGTGTGTGTGTGTGTGGTGTGTGTGTGTTTGTGTGTGTGTGTGTAGGTGTTCAAGTTAGGATAGATCCATACATACGTTCAAGTTAGGAACGAAATATGTGACGGGTTGGCCACGAGTGGGGAAAAAATTAGCGTGGGCCAAAAATGACCCATGGTATATGGCAAGGTCAAGGCCTAAATATCATGGAAAAACAAGGTTAAGACATCAAAAAAGGGCTAAGCCCCTAAAGGAAGGACAATAAATTACCGTGGGCCAAAATTGACCCATGAAGGACAAAAAATTACCGTGGGCCAAAATTGACCCATGGTATCTGTCAAGCTTTGGAGCAAAGGGGAAGGGCAAAAAAGGTTAAGACATCAAAAAAATAGGGCTAAGCCCCTAAATGAAGATCAAAAATTACCGTGGGCATAAAATGACCCATGATCGAAAAAATTAGGGGGCGTAAAATAGGGGGGCAATACGTACAACGGTTGCTTACGCAACCGTTTGGCGCAACCCTTCTTCGAAGGGTTGCTAAAAATTAGGGTTGCCAAAAAATCAGGGTTGCCGAAAAAATTAGGTCTTAGGGTGGGACACGTACAACGGTTGCTTACGCAACCGTTTGGCGCAACCCTTCTTCGAAGGGTTGCAAAAATTAGGGTTGCCGAAAAAATTAGGGTTGCCAAAAAATTAGGGTTCTCAAAAAATTAGGGTTCTCCAAAAAATTTGGGGTTCTCAAAAAAATTTGGGTTCTCAAAAAATTTGGGTTCTCAAAAAATTTGGGTTCTCAAAAAATCCGGGTTCTCAAAAAATCCGGGTTCTCAAAAAATCCGGGTTCTCAAAAAATCCGGGTTCTCAAAAAATCCGGCGTCTCAAAAAATCCGGCGTTCTCAAAAAGGTCAGCCCAAAAAAGTTAGTAAAAAATTCAGCGGTTGCCCAAAAAGGTAAAGGTCAAAAAGGTCGCGGTCAAAAAAAGGTCAAAAAAGGTCAAGGACAGGTAAAAAATTGGGCTCAAAAAAGGTCAAGGGAAGGTAAAATCAGCGTTGGTCATTTTGACCAGCGGTGTCCAATATGGACCCCCTACTACTTATATATATATATATATATATATATATATATATATATATATATATATATAAATATATATGTCAGTATATATTGAATAGCTCAAATATCATATATATATATATATATAATATATATATATATATATATATATACAGGTATATAATATTAATATTGGTGTTATATATAGAATATAATATCAATTTAAAATATAAGTTTATAACTAATAAAAATACATTATTATTCATATATATATATATATATATATATATATAAGTAGTATATCATAATATAGATATATATATATATATATATATATATATATATATACATATATATATATATATATATATATATATATATATATATATATATATATATATATATATATATATATATATATATATATATATATATATAATATATTATATATTATATATATATATATGGGGGGTTGAGGAGGTCTAAACCCCTTCCAAAATTATTTGAAGTAAAAAAATTTTGATGGATCGTGTCTCCTAAATTAAGTTTATAAGAATAAGAAAAATAATAATCAAAGCAAATTAAGAGCAGTAGTAATAGAAATGAGCAAAACATTTTGAGGTTCGAGAAGATTTCTTAGGATTAGTTACTGTTGAAAGCCCAAAGGAAGAATCTGTAGCGGTGGCAATAATACGAAGACTGAAATAAGTCGTGACTTTCTAATTGGACAACGACATGATGGTGCAGCAGTAAGTCATATGTTTTACTAAAATTGTTATGTTTTACATACCCTAAATCAGTAAATCAGTAAATCAAAAATATCCAGCGGCATTGTATGTTCATTGCTGTTCACATTCCGTGGAGTCCAATACATTTAAAACTCTATTAGGGCAATAAAAACAACTGGATAATATTTTAGCTCACAAAGGCGAACAACTATTTTAATAGGAAAAAAAAATAGGAAAATTTATCTCAGAGATAAAATGGACAAAATGGACAAAACTAACACGAAAGAACGAAATAAGGTTGGTGAAAAGTTACGATGGATTTATATAATTTATAGTTATTTTTATATCTATTGTTGAAGCTTGAGATGGATCAAAATATTGAACCTCTTTCAAAAACCATCAAATCTTTTGAAATCTGTTTAATCACGAGCGAATAGATTATAAGTTTAATTATAATTTCAATTTTATTCTCCTTTACCATTCCATTACGTATTACATTGCAATCTCCATTATCAGTAACAGTAACTGCTCTTAATCGTATTACATATGTGAGGCTTTTTTTTTGAAAGATTTTCTGCCAATTATAGATGAAAATTTTTCAAGAATTTTGAAGTTGCAACAGAACTTCTGCTTTCTGTTAATGAAGAAATGAGAATGTCAGGTGACAGAACCAATGTAACAAAATAAAAAGAAAAAAAAAGCCCCTCAATTTCAATTTTCTTAATGCTAAATATCCTTATTTTACAAACATTAAACTCGTGAATCATAGATCCATCCTTATCAATCTTAGTAAAGTAATTTTATAGATATCTCTTAAAAATTTTACGAATTTTGTAAATAAATTTATCTATACAGTCACATTTGGATTGATAAGAAATTTAGCATCTATCTAACTCACATTGTGTACTCCAGAAGGATGTTTCTCTACTTTGACAATATTCAGAACACACTTTTTCAATTTTACAAGGAAGGTAAGACTAACAGAACTAACATTAATGAATGTTCAAAATAGCTACACAATATAAACGGAGGAAGTTAATCATTTTGCTGTTAAGAAAGCAAGAATAATATTTTTAAATATACCGGTATACATCTTTCTTTGTATTTTCAAATTGCTTAAAATGATAGATTATTTTATCCCCATTTATTCACCTAAAGGTATATATATATATATATATATATATATATATATATATATATATATATATATATATATATATATATATATATATATATATATATATATATATATATATATATATATATAATATATATATATTTGCTCACAATGTACATATAAATGTACTGTTTGTAATGAAAATTATTTAAACCGTGGAAAACGGAATAACAACAATTCGTGCTCGCGCAAATATTGCGCTTGGGCTTGAGCGTGCAGGAGTCGGTTTCGCGCCAGGTCGCCTCGGTCTGACCTTCTCTGACGCTGTCTCCTTCCTCCGCTACGTACTCTGCGGTTTTCTTCTGGGAGCCCCTCCCATGGGTCTCTCAGACACCCCGTAAGAACGTGGAACTCTCAAAATCAAGTTCTACTGGTTCGACAACATATGGGAAAGACAGTTCATCTTGACTCATTACATGTTTATTTAAGATTCACTCCAGCTCGGCTCCGGTTCCAGATCAGGGCTCCGCATCATGAACCCACTCAGGATACAACTTTGATTCCTACGCAGAAGTATGTCGGCTGCTTTTTCCTCATAACTATAATCATAGCCAAGTTTGGGGGCACAGCGGTGTGAAGCCTCGGCTACCGAGGTGACACCACCAGCAATAAAGATAAAAAGTTTGAAAGGGATACAATCAATAGAACTCGAAAATAAAAACTCAAACCATAACCTTACACTCAATACCACACACACACACACACAAACCACACACACACACACACACACACACACACACACACACACACACACACACACACACATATATATATATATAATATATATATATATAATATAATAATATAAATATTTATATAATAAAATAGTATATATTATATATATATATATATTATAATATATTATATATTTATAATATATATATATATATATATATTATATATTATATATATATATATATATATATAATATATAATATATATATATATATATATATATATATATATATATATATATATATATATATATATATATATATATATATATATATATATATATATAGTTATTTATTCAGCAAAAGAAAATACATAGTTG
>JABUQX010006341.1:0-7500 GCA_015478945.1 Trachelipus rathkii | reverse complement strand
TCTTAGGGTGGATTTTCTTACTGACTGCGAACGAGTATCTACGATATAAATGTTATAAGGAGGCATAAAGGTTATATGTTAGGGCTTTACATTTATCGAACTATGGCGACAATGTTCTAAACATTTTGATTTTCCAGTTGCATGCTACGCACATAATAACCACAAGTATCCTGGGAGAGGAATAGATCATGAGGTTTGTTATAGTTGATATATGTAATTAATAACTGATAGATGAATTGATAGATGGATTGATCTGTAAATTATATTATATATATATTATAGTTAAATTAATAATAATATATATTATAATATAATTATATTATAATATAATAATAATTAATAATAATATTAATAGTATAATATATATATTTATATAAGATATTATATATTAATATATATATATATATAAATATTATAAATATATAATATATAATGAAGATATATTATATATATATATATATATATAATTATATTAATATAATTTATTTATATATTTAAATAATTATATATATTATTATTATCAATAAATATTATATAATATTTCATTTGTCACTCATTGTTTCTCTCTCAGGTTGAGGTTTTTAACCCTATCGTTTGCAATTTGTAATTTGCAATTGAAATTGTCCAACTGTTTTAATTTAATTCATGTAAATAATATATACTCAAAATATACCGTGGAAGTAAAAAAATAACTACTCATCAGCGGAGATGGAGTAAATATAATACTAGTATCAGAACCGTATTACCTAGTAGTAAATATACTCAGGATAAATATATTATATTATGAACTAGGTTATGAATACTGTTACCAGCTCTAGTTTAAAAATATTACATAATAATGATAAGCTTAGGTGGATGATCTCTCATAATATATAGACCTATATAACAGTAAATACTTGGAGTTATCACAGACCAACCGGTAGTGATAAATAAAGTGATATAATGATTATTCAATATATTTTCCGTATAAATTATATATTTATATAATTAATTATTATATTATATTTATGATATTAATTATATATATATATTATAAGATTATAAATATATTATATATATATTATATATAATGATATATATTATATTAATATAATACTATATTAGTAGCATCTCCATATAGTTGTAAAAAATGTAAAGTTTATATTTATTATATGTTAGTACTTATTCTAGATTTGCGCGGAGCTAAAAATTTTTAGCATATAATGTCGAAATGAAATAATCGTATCTAAACCGTCCGTTTATGAAAGTATACTCTTCAGTCAGTTCAGATGACTAGAGCAGATAAAAATTAACATATATACAGAATTCAACTCAAGATACTCTCTCTAGAAAATTACCTCCCGGCAGAAAGATTAATAATATTAAAGGGATTAAAGGAGGCTGACGACTTTAGAATTTTCGATCACAAATTTTCGCACTTAAAGAAGAGTCAGAGGCAATTTGTGCGAAAACGAGGCTGGGAAAAAGGCTGTGTACTGCCAAATTCGTACTACGATTGAGAGAGAGTATCCTCATAACATGAGGACTTTGTATACTTTATATACTTAATTGCTAATTAATCTATTACTTTATTTTGAGATTTATAACAACATCATTCTCAAATATGGGATTCACAAGATTACCAGTCGGCTTTTATATAGGTGAAACCCATTGCTCTTAAAGAGAACACACCAGTACTAGCAAGTACATACCACCCCTCCTACTATAATTGGTGACCCTGAGTAGACACCCAGAACTTCCAATCAATGCCTTCTTGATTACTAAAGAAAAAAGCGTCACCAAAGAGAAAAAATGCTAAAGAATATAGAATATATAAAGAACTAAAATAAGTAATTTACCTGAATAAAATTCCCTAGTCAAGATGACCACTACGGGTTATAAGAATAAGTGACACGAGACGGCATACAACTCTTGATGAAATCGAAGTCTACGAACTTCACCTTTTCATTTTTAATTAATTTAATGGGAAACTCATATAAATACTATTTTTTCTTTTCATTATAAAACTTCTCAACACGATTCGTTTGTAATATATCACGCGTACATTATGCGCAAACTCTCCTTTTCGCTTAGGGAGATTTTATATTCTCATACAGACTTTCAATTAGTTTGGATTATGGCATGAATTAACTTATTTTTTGGATTTCACTAACGAAAATCTGTAATTTCCATTTTCTCGAGATGAATTCATAAAATGATAATCTGTGAACACGCTTACCCTTTTTATATGTCATAGAAGTGGAAATTTTTTTTCAAATAATAAGGTACCTTAATTAATTTCAAGCTAACAAAAATCAAACATCACCCCAGTTTTTTTAACGTTAAAGGTAGTCGTTCTCAGCATCATAATAAGTTTATGGATTTAATGGGCAGAACTACATTTATTTGGATATCCACTACGAACTTCTATGATTTCCTTTTTCGTGAATTTCTAAATGTTCTGTGACCTCTACCCTGTTTATGTATTGAAGATTAAATTTTTTCAATAATTAATGTCTACTAAATTCCAATAGACAACTTATACGTCTATCTACATATGTCAGCAATGTTTATCTTCGTAAAACTACAGCTTTGAACATTTACGTGTCAGTCACATTGATCTAATTCATTGATATATATATACTTATAATACTGTTTCATTACAGTGTGATAATGCTCAATGTGTCAATAAAAGTCAGGAGTGATCGGGAATGCAAAATAGTCCTGTAGAAGAAGGAACTAAATCAGAAACTCGAGCGGCTCTGTACAGCGTCACGGAATAACGCTTGAAACGAGCCAAATCCTAAAGCACAACCAGTGTCGCTGAGAGCAGTCCGCACAGCTTGTTGGACGGATCTATTTCTACAAAACCGACCAGTGCCGAAGGAATCAAGGAGTATGGATTCTAATACATGATTACCGGACTATTTCTCATTAGGTTTTCTATAACGATCACAGTTTCTGTTTTTATTTTAGATAATGGAAAAGCCCTCTATATGAATTAAACACGACAGGAGCCCAAACATACATAATAAGAAAGAGATTTTTAATCTTGTCCACGACGTCGCCGGACTTCCGTCGTTAGCGTTGATGCCAAAAACGTAACGCAACAGTCGATGGTGCAGTAGGATGTGTCAAATCCAATCCAAGATCGTAAGCCGTTGATATCCTCCGATACTTTAGGTCTCTCATCCCTAGTACGGGAAACAAGGAGGTAAGAATATTTCAAATTCTAGAATACGTATATATTAACCCTATAACAATCTACATTTGCTTACACGGTCCTTTTCTCCTGTTCGAACAGAAATCATCTGGAGTGCCGTCACCAATCAGACTAATGATGGCTGAACTCCAATCACACTGTGCAGCTGCCCCGTTCCCTTATCTGATGCGAAATCCCCCTCTCCGGAATTTCTTCGGTAAGTTACAATCTAATTATTCATATATTCAACTGGAAAAATAGCTTACTGAAAAAAATTCGTTACATATATAGTCAGTAACGATGTTTATGAATTCATTCTTTTCAGAAAAAACACTAAACAAAAGGGCCATCCTTGGGGTGGAATTGGTAGCGATGACGGGCTGCTTGCCGCGGTCCTTCACGTGTCTGAGGTTGTATTCATGACCCGATGGAAGGAGGAAAAGGTTGATTGAATCGCCCTGCACCTTTTCTCGACAGAACTGCTGAACGGTAAACGTGAAGATCTACACGAATCCAGAGGATTAATCGATAAACCCACCGCTTCATGAGTACGTATCGTATTACCAGACTGGATCTTTAACGGTACTAGGACATTAACGATGTGTTAGTAGCTGTTGCATACACAGTGTCGAATAGGAACATCAAGACAGCGTAGTGACATTATCGAGAGTATACCTCAGGGGCAGGTTCCTTTTACGGGTAGGAATGGGGGCCAATTCCCACATCCCGCTTTTCCTCAATGAAGAGATATCTCGACCCAAATCTCGCGACGCCCTCTCACTCGTTTTCTAAGAACTCTTTCAATTCTTTAGGTGACCAGGCTAGTTGGACGATTCGTAGTAGATGTTCAGATATCATAACCCGAGGGTCACATGGGTCCAATGTAATTCCTTCTCTGGTGAACTTATATACATCCCCATCGTTCAATAATAAAGTTACAACCTTAAGTACTGTTTATTAAACGACAAATAGGAAATAACTATTTAATCCCGCGCACCTAGTCCTGGATTTTTAATGCGGTGTCTCGATCGGGAATGTGGCCTATTTAAAGCGTTGGAATACATTTCAGTTGTTTCATATCAATAATTTGTATCAGTTATGTGTGTTGCTATTTGCTTATGCATTATTATTGAAATGCTCTTGATATGTCTCACTGTCTATATATTCTGATAACGACATAAGTAATATAATCAGCAACAGACCTCGCTTATGATATATAGATAGACACCTTTTATTGTTCTAAGCTATATATAAACATAATTTATATATATATATTCTCATTTTTGTATATTCAAATATTTGTATATATCCATGTATTAGACACCTTCTTTCGAAAAGCGCTCAGCCAGTGCAAAATATTTAGAATTACGAGTAAGTGCGAATATGTAAGAATAATTACTCTACACCGTACTTGTTTGATCTCGCTGTACTCTTCAGTGTGCAGTATACTGAGACAGATAAATTATGTACTTAACAATAGAAGAATCACTCAAGATACTCTCTCTAGAAATCCTCCGGCAAGAAAGATAAATCAAGGAAAGGGCAGCGACTGCATTTCGACTCACACAATTATTTCGCACCAAAAGAGAAGAGTCAGAAGGTCGATTTATTGTTGGCAAAACGAGCTGGAAAAGGCTGTGCGTAACTACAATTCAGATGCTACGAAGACGAGACGATGATGGTATCTTCAACAGAGAGGTCGGGACTGTTCTCCTATTTATACTTAATATTAGTCTAGTTTTTCCTCTGTTTCGTATTAAAAATCCAATTCATTTTCAAATATGGATTCTCTTAAGTATTTACCAGTCATTTTTAACTGAGAGCCTTGCTCTATAAAGAAAATCACCCAATCTGCAAAGTACGACCCTAATATGTGTGTTTGCTTTATTATATATATAATATAAACCGCTCATTATAACTAGAATCTGAGCGAAATTAGGATCACTTACTCTTCATCCTTATTATCTTGTGTATATAATTTTATAAGGGATTTTTATATAATTTAAATATAGAATAACGTGACTATATTTTATTATCTCTTTTCCATAGGAAGATCAATTCTAATCCAATAAATAGATTAGCTTATATGTAGTGTTGAAGCTTATAGAGAGATATAATATTCAGTACTAGTATATATAATAAAGTAGTTATCTAGTGTTGGGCCCTAAGATTTTTTTAGCCATACCTAGTGCTTATGATAGTTGACACCAGACATATTAATTTATTATATCTTATCATAATTTAGTACAATTCAGTATATATGCAGTCAATATACTGAATACTAATAGATAGTTGTTACTATAGGACATATACTTGCTTTAACATTATGCTATAAAATGTATAAAGGGTAAAAGATATAGTAGGTTGATATCAAGTCTTAAACGCTTATTATTACTAACTTGTGATGGTAATTAAATATACAACATGCAATTAGGTAGATAATTTCATTATATAGATTGTCAATATGAGGCCTGTTATATGTGGAATAAGTGTATGACAGTAATAAGGACCATTCTAACCTGCAATATACTATAAGTATAACTTATAACGATAGTGTACCTTATTGCGAATTAATGAGATAAAGTAGTATAGCTGATTTAAAAAGGGAAGCGTAAACCTACACGAACAATTAGACTTCAATGTAAGCATAAATATTAAATAGGCATCGTGAGAGTGATTGTATGTGCGACTCTGAAAAAGTACTTGCACTAATTAGAAGTAGTTTGTAAGAAATAATATTAACATTAATAGTGATAATAGTTTACTAATAGATATATTAATATCAGAGGTTACCTTAACAGTAATGAAATGCTTATCCTTCAGGGAATATTTATTCAGCGATAAGACCAGTCACATTGTAAAACATCACTATATGTATATTAAGATAAGTATATATAATATAGCATAGAAAGATATATCCATAAAGTAATAAGTAATAAATATCTAATGAAATTAAGGCGTGTAAAGAGAAATGAGAGGTACCGTTATAAAAAAGTGATGAACTATGGCGATTAAGGTATAAGGTATATGAATGTATTGTTAGATGGATAAACTGTTATTAGACTAAGATAATACTAGACAATTTAAATCTAACCGTATATATATATATGTTAGAGATTGTGGTATAACGTTTCTCTTCTATTTCACAGTTTTATTAAATATTCATCTGTAATCTGGATAGCAATAGCTCAGGTAGTGAAGTATATATAGTGATAGTCGTCCATGATCGATTACTTTAATGTAGCTCTATATACTATATATATTACTAGTATTTGCCGAATAAAAATCATCAAGAAAGTTTTACATAAACATTACTAGATTGCTCGGGAATTATCATCATAGAATGGCGGGAATTATCGACATATCAGCGGTATGCTCTTAACGAGGATAAAAATACTAATGGATTTTTAGCCAGAGCCTACCGTCCTCCATATCCTCCAACCCTGTGAAGCGCTGATACCAAAATATTATAACTAATTGTACAGTCTAAACTAACAACATCCTCAGTTTATGCAAGGATCAACGCTCAGCTTAAATGTATGTGTTAAATAGACATCCCTAGTATCTAATGCAACTGAATAAAAACTCCCTAAGTGCTATATTAATTTATCAGAGTAGTTAATCAGGGTCTTATTACTAGGTTGAGAGGCTATTGCTTAAAGGTATTCTATTCTTAATACAGTTACTAGCGCGTCAATATAAGTATAGAATACTGAACTCACATATAATTAACCCTAAGAGGGTATATCGTATATCCGGGTGAATTAAAGAGTAAACAGAGACCTCTTAGAGGATAACATCGGCATGTACGTATCGGTTGCAAGATGAGTGCGAATTTTGTCTGAAACGTTAGGTTATCATAACAAATATTTAACAATAAGGTACATACGAATATTCTAATTGTAAAGGAATGTTAACAACGTAATCTGACGTTCATATGTTATTGATTAATATTTTCTTCAGCAACAATTACTCTTTCGTGAGAAATTCTTAATGAGTATGTAGTAAACTTTACTAGACACCTAGGATTTAAGGGAATTACTATGAAAAGTTAGATTTTTTCGGATTCTACGATTGATGTATGGTTAAACCACTTTGCTCAGTTAGTCAAATTATCGTTATCATATTTAAGCGGTATCAATTTTATGAAGAACCATGCAACCATATTATGCTACTTAAAAATTTACTCTGTGACCAGTATTAGGATCGTATACTGGCATTGAATTCAACACTCTGCATATAATGTCGGAGTTTAATTTACATTGCTGAATACATATAAGCTCCACCTATATCAAGGAGCTGTATAAATATAGGTGTCT
>JABUQX010006340.1:0-2500 GCA_015478945.1 Trachelipus rathkii | reverse complement strand
CTCATTCTACCCTTGAATTAAAATTCAAAATATTTTTGGATGGTGATTGTCCTTCTAAGAGACTTGATGAGTTTTTTTTTCTTCTATAGCACCTGAGAATCAATGTTATGCGGAATTGTGGCAAATTATTAAATTAGGACTGATATTTTCGCATGGAAATGCGACAGTGGAAGGAGGGTTTTCTATAAATTAAGCAATTTTAGTGGAGAATCTGAAAGAACATAGTCTGATTTCTCAAAGAACAGTGCACAATACTATAAGATCTCATGAAAGTATTCATAAAGTTCCTATCACTTAAAAAATGTTGACAAATGTAAGAGCTGCCCATAGGAGATATGAAGAACATCTCAAAGAGTCAAAACAGAAAGAAAAAGAAGAGAATAAAAATGTTGAAAAAAGAATATTATCCATACAGATCAATAAACTTGAAGAGCAGAGAAAGATGTTAAAACTGAAGGCTTTAACAGAAGAAGACGATATAAAATCAAAAATTCAGATGCTTGAGAAGAAAAAGTTAATCTTAAATCTCCCCATTTAGGAAACTTTTGTGATTACAGTGCGAGCGCTATCACCTTAGGCTATAATGTAAGCTTTTAATTTATTTTCTTTTTGTATAAATAAAACTGTTTACTTTTGGAAAAAATAAAAAAGGAGTGCGTTGGACGGCTATGGGTAAGGTATAGGATGATTACTAAAATAAAAATATTTTTTTAAATTCATCCATGATGATGAACAATTTCTAAAGTAAATTTTCAATAATTTAATGTATGAACTGAGTAAATAGGCTGCAATATGAATTAATAGATATTTTATACACCAAAAATAACGAACACCGCTGGTCAGGGAAAATTTGCAGATTTGGTCAGGGAAAGTCAGGGAAAGTCAAGGAAATCAAATTCAAAATTTTAGTGTGAACCTGTAATAATAATTAATAATAATAATAAATAATAATAATAATAATAATAATAATAATAATAATAATAATAATAATAATAATAATAATAATAATAATAATAATTAATAATTAATAATAATAATAATAATTAATAATAATAATAAAAAATATAATATTGATGAATTATAATAATAATAATAATAATATATAATAATAATAATAATAATAATAATAATAATAATAGTTAATCAATGAAATATGAAAAGTATTTATTAATGGAAATGAGGAGACATATTTGTGGTCCGTAACGATTTCTTAGGTCAAGTGGCTGTTCCTCATACATGTATAAAATATTTAGACCTGGGACTTAAATGTAAGGTTTCCAAGTTTGCAGATGATAGCAAATTGGCTACCTCACTAAGGAATAATGATGGATGTTTAAAGATTTAAAAGATAAGGGAGGAGCCGTAATCGTCGAGGGTATGAGCAGGTTCATTCCTTCTTCAGCTAAATTCTTTCTTGCTCATTCATTCCTTCTTAAAACTAAATCTTTCTCTCCTCATAATCCATAGTTCGATTGTACTTGTTCTCTGGCCATTCAGGCTAGAGACAGTGTGTATCGGGGGGTGGGAAAATTCTCGTTCTCCTTTCACTCTCGCTAATTTTCATTAAGCTAAAAATCGTTGCAGGGATACTCTTCGCCGAGCAAAGCGGGATTTCATCAAAGGAAAGTGCGCTACCCTCCTTGGTTCTCCTACTGACAAATCTTTCCCTTAGGCAACTCTGTAAATCTGCCTTTCCTCCTCTTATTCGATCTTATCATTGATTCTGTTGATAATTCTCCAACTGAAAAGGGCAATCTCTTCGGCCCTCGCTCAACTATATTCTCGATATCTCAATAACTAGCACTTTCCCTCAGTGTTAGAAGCTCTCACATGTCCAACCAATTCCGAAAAAGGGCAGCTTCTGATCCTTCTAATTATCGCCCTGTAGCTCTCACTTGTATTCTATTTAAGATCTTTTGAAACCCTTTCTCAACTCACTCTTAAATCATCTGGAAACTCACTTCGATCGCCAGTACGGCTCTCGTTGCACCAAGTCTACTGGCGATATACATTCCTATCTAACCGATTTATGTTTTCGCTGTTAGGAACTACCGGGAGACTGCGTTGGTGGCGCTTGACATAATCCAAGCATATGACGAGTATGGCACGCGTCACTGTCTCCAAGTTCCCCTCCTTTTGGTTTCCTCCTTCTCTTGCTTACTTATGTCTAGCTTTCTTCAAATCGCTCAATATTGGCTAGTGTTGATGGGGCGATTTCTTCTTCTTTCTGTCAATAGTTGGTGTTCCTCGGGTCTGTCTTATCTCCTACGTTATTCCTACTTTTCATTAATGATCTTCTCACCTGCACCTTCTAACTCTATCCACTCGTATTCCGATGAATTCGACCCTTCATTCTTTAACTCGTATCAATTCTACTCCCCTTTTACTTCTATTGCCTCTCGTCTTAATCTTTCGGATTTTATTCTCGCTGATGGATTGAAATAACCTTTGTGAAAATTCAATCTTTTAAAAACCCGACTTTCTTACAAATATCTTCTTC
>JABUQX010006339.1:32500-62500 GCA_015478945.1 Trachelipus rathkii | reverse complement strand
GACAGACTTTTAAGAAGACGACCGCGCGATTTTGGATTACCGAACGCGGTGGAGGGGTTTCGTCCAGAACAACTGACAAGCGTTCACGCTTACAGGTGGTCCTGGTGAGAAAAATGAGAAATATATATATATATAGAGAGGTATATATATATATATATATGTATATATATATATATATATATATATATATATATATATATATATATATATATATAAATATATATATATAGTTGTTATAGATAAATATATATATATATATATATATATATATATATATATTTATATATATATTATGGGATGAACATGACATTATATGTATAGAGTGAGCATATATATATATAAGAGCAGCATGGATATATATATATATATATATATAGCAGTTATATAAAAGAGGACACTCATATAAGTATATATATATATATATATATATATATATATATATATATATATATATATATATATATATATATATATATATATATATATATATATATATCTACACATCCTCCCACTAGTCGTGATTATTATCTACCGTCGGGCCAACTCCTCCGCTTCCATCTTGCCCCATCCATCACGATCCCATCCGGCCATCAGCTCATCCATTGCAGGTAGGCATCTGGTGTCTCCTCAATGAATCCTCCACTGCGTCTCTCCATCTCTCTTCCGCGGTCTTCCCTTCGGTCTCACTCCCTCCGGTCTCCACCCTCCACCTCCTGCTGGCAACTCTCTCCTTGTATCTCTTTCCAGGCAACCCCACCATCCCAGTCTGGGTTTATGTCCACTTTATTCACCGCTGGGTTTTACACCCACGCCTCCCCTCACTGTCTCAGCTCTCACTCTGTCTCCCTTCTCTCGTCTTTCCAATCACTATCCTCAACACATTCATCTCCGCTGTCTGAATTCTACTCTCCTCTCTCCCTGTCATGCTCCATGCTTCCGCCCCATACAACAGTATCGGCTTCAACACTCCCTCGTATATTGCTCTCTTCACCTCTTTGTTCATATATTTATCTTTCAAGATGGGGTATACTGCTTTTACAGTCCTGCCATACTGCTCAATCCTACTCGTAATTTCCTTTTCTCTTCCAAATGCTCCCTAGATATTTATATCTATCCACATTTTTAATCTCTCTACCGTCTACCTCCACTATCAACTCCTCCTCCCCTCCCTGCTTACTACCATTATTTCTGTTTTCTCCCACATTCATATTCAATCCTGTTTCTCTCAACTTTTCTGCGAAACACAGCACCATTTGCTTCAACCTCTCACCATCTCCACTCCAACACGCCAAATCATCTGCATATACCATGATGTTTCCGTCAATCTCTTCTAAACTCTCTTTTACACCTCTTATGACTGTGTCCAAATACGCTATAAACAGTATCGGCGACAACACACTACCCTGCCTTACTCCAGTTTTTACCTCAAACCATTCCTCGTTTTTATATCCTGCTCTTACCTTACTTATGCTATTCACGTATGTACTTCTTACTGCCTTTATCAGTCTGCCTCCAACTTCATAATCCCTCTCCAGAACTCTCCACAGCTTCTCTTTGGGTACAGAATCAAATGCTTTCTTCAAGTCTATGAAGGCGATATATGCCTTCTTATTGTATTCCCATGTCTTTTCCTGTATCATTCTTAATAAAACATTAAATCTGTAGTACTTCTACCACCTCTGTACCCATACTGCTCTTCACCCAATCTTGGCTCTATTTTTGATCTTAATTTTCTTTCTAATATTCTTTCATATAATTTCGTCATGTGATCCATTAGTGAGATTCCTCTATAATTTTTACAATTTCCTGCGTCCCCCTTACCTTTATAAATGGGAACTATTATTGACCTTCCCCAACCTTCCGGCACTCTACTCTCCACCCAACACCTGTTCAGAAATCTCAGCATCAAGGCTTTTAGCTCCTCTCCTCCCTCCTTCAGCAATTCAATATGTATCCCATCCTCACCAGGGGTCTTTCCGCTCTTCATTTTCCCTAACGCCTCCACAAATTCCTCCTCCGTTATTACCTCCTCCTATTCTCCCTCCACGTTTCTCTCCTCCTCCTCCTCCTCTCTCTCCCCTTCCTCTTCCGACTGCACTTCCACATTCAACAACTCATCAAAGTACTCTATCCACCTTTTGTTTTTTTCCTCCGGGCTTACCAATGTTTCTCCATTTTTGTCTTTGATATTACATACTCTACTCTTCGCTCCTCTATACGTTCTTACCAATCTAAAAATCTTCTTCTTGCTTTCCTTCATATCATCCATCAGTTCCTTTGCTAGCTTCTCAGCCACCTCCTTTGCCCTCCTCTTCACTCTCTCTGCTTCATTTCTTGCTTCCACGTACAAGACTTTCGACATTTATAAGTAAATATATATATATATATATATATATATATATATATATATATATATATATATATATATATATATATATATATATTATATATATATATATATATATATATTATATATATATATATATATATGCTAAGTATATATATATATAAATATATATATATATATATATATATTATATATAAATATATAAAATTATTTTCCTATGTTATATATATATATATATATATATATACATATATATATATATATATATATATACATATGTATATATTATTATTTATATATATATCTATATATATATATATATATATATATATATATATATATTATATATATATATATATATATAAAGAATATATATATATATATATATATATATATATATTATTATGTATATATATATTATAGGTATATATATATATTATACATATTATATATATATATATAGCATATATATATATATATATATATATATATATATATATATATATATATATATATATATATATATATATATATATATATAAAAATAAATATATATATATATATATATACAGAGAAAAAATATATATATATATATATATATATATATATATATATATATATATATATATATATATATATATATATATATATATATATATATATATATATATATATATATATATATATACAGAAATTGAAATTCAAAATTACAATTATTCCCATAAACTCCCATGATAAAGATGACAAATAATATTTATTTTATATGCATTTAATCAAATGTAGAAAACATCCTCAACATCCTCATTTTTCAAAAGAGGATGCGGATGCGGATGCGGATGTGCCGTTAAGTGAGGATGCGGATGTCAAGTTATGTGCGGATGTTCCGCAAATGAGGATGCGCGATGCGGATGCGGATGTCATGTCCATCACTAATATATACAGTCGTCCTCGTAGAGCGCGGGGGTTAGGTTCCTGACCCCCCGCGTTATAGGCGACATCGCGTATAACTTTAACCCCCTGAAAAATCATTAATTTTAAAATTTTTACCTTTGTATAAGGTGAATAAAGAGATATATCAGATATATATATAAAATATATATATATATATATATATATATATATATATATATATATATATATATATATATATATATATATATATATATATATATATATATATATATATAAGGTGAATAAAATAGCAGCAGTATTTTATTTATCCTTAATAATAATTGAATAAATTTTCAGATATAATGTAATTTACAGTACAGTATAGAAACATATTTTATTGACTAGTTAATTAGTATGATATTTATTACATTATAATACAGTACTGTGCATATCTTAAATTGAACAAAAAAATTTTTTTAAATTAAAAAAATATAATTTTAATTTTATTTTTGGAATTTTAACTTTAATTTTTATTATCTTTTTAACATATGTATGTATTAAATTTTTTTTATTATATTTATGTATTTCTGTAATTTTAATTTTTCTTTTTATTATTTTACCAACCGCGGTATAGCAAGACCGAGTTGTGCGAGGGACGAATATATATATATATATATATATGTATATATGAGAAAGTATATATATATATATATATATATATATATATATATATATATATAATATATATATATATATATGTTTATTAGATTTTATACGTGTCTGTGATATATTACATGTATATTTTTCTATATAAAGACCAAATAGTTTATATTGTTATGTATATGCATATATATATATAAATATATATATTATTATAAAGATATATATATATATATATATATATATATATATATATATATATATATATATATATATATATATATATATATATATATATATATATATATTATGTTATATATATATATGGTTCTGTATATAAATATATATATTATATATATATATATATATATATTATATATATATATATATATATATATATATATATATATATTTATATTTAATATATATATAAATATATATATATATATATATATATATATATATATATATATATATATATATATTTTTTATATATCTCATTCTAAATACATATTTATATATTTATATATTTACTTTGCGGCCAGTAGTGAATTTTATTTAAACTGGCTTGACTGGCTTACGTCCTACATGACCGATCCTATGGCTATCCCTGGCTTGACTGGCTTGCGTCACACTCGTGGCTGCTGCGTGCCGAAAGAGTATTAGTTTATATATATATATATAGAGAGCATATATATATATATATATGTGAAATATATATATAATGTTATTACATATATACATATATATATTAGTTATATATATATATATATATATACATATATATATATATATATATATAAATATTATTATATATATATATATATTATATGTGGTTGTTGGTATATACATAGCATATATATGGTAGAAATATATATGGTTAAGTTATGTATATAGATATGTTATATATATATATATATATATATATATATATATATATATATATATATATATATATATATATATATATATATAAGTGCATATATAGAAAATTTTTATCGTACCTCACAGGGGGCACCATTCATTATAAAATTATTTATTTAAGCAAATGATGTTAGATATTTATTTTTAAATTAAATTAAACCTCACTTATGGGGAGAGGTAAAGGAAGCAAAAAAATTATTAAAGATAAAATAATATGCCTAAGCAAACTTCTCTTACCTTAAAAAAAACGGGAGCTATTACCAGTAATGCTTTTACATGTTACTTCAATCGGATGAGGAGGGATCCCTCTTTGAAGAAAGACGATTCATCCAGGATATTGAAGAACGGGAATAAAACACTGAGAGTCACTGCTTTCATAAAAAAATTACTTAAGGCGTAGCTAGACAAAAAATTGATGAACTTTTTAGATTAAACGAAATGCACAAGAGCCGATCAAACTTTTTCTCTCAAAAATGAAATTTTTTAGATGGTTGTGCTTTTTCCCTTTTTGCATCAGGCTAGAGCATTTTGCAGAGGCATATTTTATAGCTCAATTTATGAATTTTAAAGTTAGATTAATAGTTAGATTTTTATTAATTTTTAGATTTAAATTATAGGTTTGGGACTGGATTCCAATTTGAGAATGATATAGAGAATTTAATTTAGATACCATTCAAAATTTCAACACTCCCCCTCAAAAATAAAAAAAAATAATATAAATAAAAGAAAATTTTTTTTTTTTTTTAAACCTTAACCTAAAACTAGCTACCTAGCTGGAGTTACCTTTTTTATTTATTTACAAAATCTTCTCCAGTATACTTAAATTAAGTCATGTTTCAATAGGTCTTTAATCCTATTTTGAAACTTTACAGCCGCAGCTCTTTTAGGTCTTATTTGAGTGTCTTGCTGAGGAGAGTCATTTTTGGGTAAAGTAATGTCATCTTTTTGTAAGTCTGGGGTTAGGTTGTCAATAGGAATCTCCAATGGGTAAAGATTATACACATGTCTTTTGGACTGATGTCCCTGTCCTGTTTGTACAGTCACATGTCTGACAATACCTTCATCATCAGGATGAACATCAGTAATTCTAGCTAACTTCCAAAAACATTTTGGAAGCTTACTAGACTCATTTAGCAAACACAATTCCCCAATTTTAGGTGTTTTAGTAATTAGTTTGTGCTGCTTTTTCTCTCTTTCTCTTAAGCCCAATAGATATTCATCTCTCCATTTATTTTTTATAACCTTTAATTGATGGGATAAGGTTTTAAAGTTTTTTACAATAGATTTTTGATCATTAGAAATATAATTAGGATCAACAATTTCCCCTACATCAGTAGAAGAAACTTTGACTTCAGGAGTGGTTAAAAAGTTATATTTTACAATATCCTGACCAAAAATTAATTTAAAAGGGGTAATTACATCATAAGAAGGGTCTTCTTTAGAACTGACATAAGTTAATGGACGGGCATTAATTGCATGCATTATTTCTTTTACTATAGTGGAGAAATTACCTACTGAAATAGATCTACCCTTAAGGGAGGTGTACAAAGATCTTTTTATTAACCCTACAATTCTCTCTGCTATTCCTAGAGTTCTAGGAGAATAGCTAGCTGTGAATTGCCAAGTTATACCATTTTCTTGCAAATAATTTTGCACTTTAAAATTATGAAACCAATCACTTAAATAACTACTAGCCTTCTTAAAAGTAGACTGGTTATCAGAGATAATTTTTTTTGGTTGAGAATAGGTAAGGGAAAGATGGTAAAGACTGGTAAATCTAGTATTACAACAAGTAAATAATAATATGTAAGATTTAATTTTATTATTTTTATCATCTGGGTCTTTTAATAAAATTGGCCCAGCATAATCAATGGCAGTTGTTTGAAATGGGTGTTCATAGTCACTTTTTTCTTTTATGAGGGGACCAACAGTGGGTACCTCATATGCTTTAGCAAAATACCTTTTACATGAAATACACTTTTTTAATATACCTTTTACATAGGACCTTATTTGAGGTATCCAGAATTCCTGCCGAATTAAGTTACAAGTAGCAGATAAACCTGCATGCTTAGCTTTATTATGAGTTTCAATTATTATTAATTTAGTAAAATGACATTTCGGCAGCAAGACGGGGTACCTTGCATTATAAGGTATAGTTCCTGCATACCTGTACCTTCCCATTGTACGAATGATATTATTATCATCCATAAATAATTTCAGATCCTTTTGAAGATTGGTTAGGTCTTCAATAGGTCTACCTTGATTTAAATTTATTAAATTTGTCAATTCTTGGGAAAAGTATTTCTTTTGGAAATACTTTATCCAAAATTCAGTTGCAACTTTATTATATGAATTATTTGAATTTATTTTTTCTACACGTTGTTCAATAGAAAGGTCAGGTTGAGGATTATATTTATTAGTTTTAAAATATTTTAGATTATGAATAAACCTGATTACATAACCCGTTATTCTAAGGACTTTATTCCTATTTGAGAATCTTTCAATGTTAAATAACGGTTCAGTATGACTTTCTACTTGGGGTTCTGGTAAATCATTAGTGGTTTGAAGTAAAGAATTTATGCTAAGTTTTGAATTGAAATTTACGAGAATTGTATTAGGAAGGGATTTTGGATCTTTAAGAAATGAAGGACCAGTTAAATAAAATTGCTTATACTTTAGAAATTTCTTGGTGGTAAGATTTCTAGTCAACAAATCAGCAGGATTATTTACACCTGAAACATGTCTTAAGCTTATATCAAAGGGGAAAGAACAGCAACTAGTTTGAATTTCTTGAATTCTATTGCTAACAAATACAGATTTAATTTTTAAGTCCTTTTGATTTAACCAGTTTGCACAAACCAAAGAGTCAGTCCAAATAGTAGTTCTAAAAAATGAACCATTTTTATTATAGGTTTCAATTAAATATTTAATGACATTAACGCCTAAACAGATGGCTAACAACTCAAGTTGACAAATTGAATAATTTTTACCCTTTGGACTAATTCTTGACTTGGCATATATAAATTTTGAATTTTGATTATTAACAAGGTAACATACTATTCCATACCCAACCTTACTAGCATCACAAAATACATGTAAATCATACTGACTAAATTCAATATCTGACTCAATTGATGTCATTCTAGGAAATGTTAAATTTTTAACCTTTGAAAAATCTTTACAAATCATTTTCCACTCTTTTTTTAATTTTGGGGAGATTTCTTCATCCCATGAAGCATTTTCACAAACCAGATTTTGCATTAAAAGCTTAAGTTTAAAAGCTAAAGGAGCAATAAAGCCTATGGGATCAAAAATACTTTGTATAGCACTCAAAATCTCCCTTCTAGTTTTACATTTGTTATCTAAGTCACATTCCTTTAAGGATATTAAATCCTCTTTCCTATTCCACCAATAACCTAGAAGTTTAGTGAAAAGAGGATCTTCAGAAGAGAGCAAACCTGATTTTTTGAACATTAACTCTGCTTCAGGACTGTTAGAAGCCCATTCATAAAGGTGAAGACCATAGGGCTCTAGATAATTAATAGCAGTTTCAAAATGTGACTCTATGGATTCTACTTTATCATTATTTATCATAAGGTTATCCGGCTTATATGTATTTCATTAACAGCAAAATATAATTTTTAAAATCAGATATCTCAAAAACTACAATAGCTACAGGGAAAAGGAATACATTGTTGGAATCCTGGTAAAATTTTAGTGCGGAAAATGTAAAAAAAAAAAAAAAAAAAAAAAAATCTCAAAAACTACAATAGCTACAGCGAAAAGGAATACATTTTTGGAATCCTTGTAAAATTTTAGTTAGAAAATGTAAAAAAAAAAAAAATAATAATAATAAATAAAATAAATATTGGCCATTTTTTAGAGCAGGGGACATAAATATATATATATATATATATATAGCAGATATATATATTATATATTTATATATATATATATATATATATATATATATATATATATATATATATATATATATATATATATATATATATATATATATATATATATATATATATATATATATATATATATATATATATATATATATATATTATTTGTAAAGGTATTACACGGCAATGTAGGGGGCTCGAGCCGACGGGGAACACAGGGGGGGACGTTTTCCATACCCCGTAGGGGAGGGGCGGAGGAACCCCCGCGACACCCAAATACCAAAGAGCGGGGGTTCCGGAGACCCTCCCCGGAGGGGGGAATTAGTCCTACCCCTTAGTTCCCCGGAAGGCCGAGAGACCCCGACTCCTGCCATCGGTGCGGTATACCCTTGGGGTATTCTTTAGTAAAAAAAAAAATAAATATTGTAGTTTTTGAGATTTTTTTTTTTTTTTTTTTTTTTTTTTTTTTTACATTTTCCGGACTAAAATTGGACCAGCATTCCAGCAATGTATTCCTTTTCCCTGTAGCTATTGTAGTTTTTGAGATATGAGATAATAAGTATAAGAAATTTTTGCTGTTAATGAAATACATCTTTCCCAGGTTATCCATATATAACCGATTGGAAAAATAGTCTCCCAAGTCAGATTGTTTTGACTCCAAAATTGATTTAATTGACTCTTGCAAAAGAAATGGGCTGGTTTTATTGCCAAATGTTACTCTATTATACCTAAGACACATTAAATTATCTTTAGTTAAAGGTTTTGATAAGTCCCTAATCCATAATAGTTTATGAGCATCTTTATCATCTTTCTTAGAAAGATGTAACATTAAAAAGCCTAAGTACCTACCATGTCTTATAAGTATAAACAACCTAGCAAGATGTGGTAACAAGGATGGACAGTTATCAAGTAAATCATTTAAAGCCTTGTCATCATCATATTTTTTACCAGATGGATCCACCACTATTCTAATTTTAGTAGTATGAACATTATTTCTAATTACAGCAAAGTGAGGAAGAAAATAGTCTTTTTTATGATCTATTTTATCAATAGGAATCTCATAAAGGATACCTTCATTTAATTGTAAATCAAAAATATTCTGATATTCATTTAATAAATTATTACTTTTTAATTTTCTAATAAGAGAATTAAGCCTGCCATAAGCATAATCAAAATTAGGAGTTAAATCATTTATATTATGATTAGGTTTCCATGGAATTTCTACTGATATACTTTCCTCACTTAGCTGAACATTATCCTTAAAATATTTATTATTCTTACAAAATGAGAAGATGCCAATAATTATTTTATGCCGTCGTAACATAAAAACGGTTGATGCTAGAGAAAAACTAAGAACATATTTGGAATCTGCATAAAAACCTGTATTAAAAAACTAAAAAAATCAGAAGAAACAAAAAAAAAAAATAAATTTTTTGTTACATTGTGTAATAAACTTAGTTTCGATATATAAAAGGTTCTAATAAGGAATTCCTTAAGCTAGCTGAAACCCCACAAGAATGGCATCTCCAACGGTGAACCACTTCTAGAATGCATTTAAATGGCATAACCGAGGAGCTTGCTCGCGTGACAAAAAAAAGATTCACAGAAGTGGAAGCCGCCTTATCAGCAACCCCTGGCAACAGCACTGATAGTGATGATGGTGGCTTTTCAGCAAATAAACCTTCTGAAGATGAAGAGGATTTGAATATGTTAGACTTTGATAAGTTCATGGCCGAAATTGCATTGACATCTCATTCACCTTCAAAGGAAATCACACCAAGGAACCTCATCGAAAAACTGAAGAGACAGTCATCAAGGAGCAAAGATAATTCAAATTTGCAACCTGTGAAAGAGGAGATGAAGCCTATTGAAAAACATGGAGAGTGCCGGGTTTTACAGAAAAGAACCTTTGCGGTGCGCTGAAAATAAAGGTTCGTTTATTTAAAGCAGAAGCAAATATTTATCAGTTCCTCCCTCATCAGTCGAGAGCGAGCGTTTTAGTGTAGGTGGGAATGTAAACACCCCAAAAGGAAGAGGTCGTCAGATACTAGTGAAAGCTTAATGTTTTTGCATCACAATTTGAGAATTTTTGAATTTGAGTATTGAATAATATCTATCTTTATCTTAAAGGAGTTTATTATGTCATGTTTGAATAATAGCGGTTTTTTTTTTGTTGTTTTTTTGTCTTTTAAGCTGATTAATTGAGGTCTCTTCTTTTATTATTTTTATTCTTTATATTGTAGCTAGTTAAAGAATTTTCTTGTAAATTGTAAATAATGTTAAAACATAAAAGCTAGTAGCTAAACTTTGTTAATACTTACTGGAAAATGGAAATGGAATATATTTTTAAATAAACACAAACATAAAAAAGTTATTAATATTATATTTGCATTTATTATTCCTTTAAGATACTATTTTAATTTATAAAATAAATATACTTGGGCACAACCAAATATGAAATAAATGACTAAATATTGGTTGTACAGGGAATGCAATCCTGAGTTGCCTAGCAGTACACAAATGTTCTATCTTATTACTGTGTATTTATCTGTCTATAATATTACTGTGTATTTATTATATTAATTAAAGTATCGGTATCGGCACCTAAAAAAATAGAGTATCGGTATCGGCCTCTTTTCTGGTATCGGTACATCCCTAAAATATATATATATATCTTATTTGTTATTATATAGATCTTTTTTTTTATATATATATATATATATATATAAAATATATATATATATATATATATATATATATATATATATATATATATATATATATATATATATATATATATATATATATATATATATATATATATATATATATATATATATATATATATATATATATATATTTTTTTTTTTTTTATATATATATTTTTATATATATATATATATATATATATATATATATATATATATATATATATATATTATAGCAGCATATATATATATATATATATATATATATATATATATATATATATATATATATATATATATATATATATATATATATATATATATATATATATATATATATATATATATTCTGTCGTCAATATGCCATTTTTGAACTATCTTAAATGCTGATGTTGTTGTTATTTGAGTGCTAGTACTAGCTTCTGGTGAAGTTTGAAGTTCATCTTCCTCTAAATTTGATTTTTTAGAACTACTACTAGATTTTTCGTTTTTGTAAACGGTTGAATGTTTTCCTTCTACATGGTTCCATAATGGTTTAGTTGAGTATGCTTTTGAATTTTTGGAACGAATTATGAATCTTCCCGTAATGAGTTGGTTTTTTCGCATTACTATGCGAAATAAAAAGCATTCAGCTGCATTGGCCTTCTCGGAATTTATTTTAAAATATTTCTACACGTTAGATTTTAAGTTTTTGACAGTGACCATTGCTGTTGGCTATAGTAATAAAATAAAAATAAAAAAAAATAAAAATATTTAAATAATATATATATATATTATATATATATATATATATATATATATATATATATATATATATATATATATATATATAAGTGCTAAAATAATTAGAACAAATATAAACATCCACAAGTTATTAAATCCGACTAGTTTCGAGTGTCGACGCAGTGGAAACCAGAGGAGAAGCGGAAAACAGAAGGGCCAGAAGAGAGTGATTGGAAAGATGGATTAGTCTGAAGTGATTTATTGAAGAAATGAAATAGTCTGAATAATCTACGCAAGAAGTGGTTAGACAATATTTTTTGAGAAGAGAGAGAGAGAGAGAGAGAGAGAGAGAGAGAGAGAGAGAGAGAGAGAGAGAGAGAGAGAGAGAGAGAGAGAGAGAGAGAGAGAGAGAGAGAGAGAGAGAGAGAGAGAGAGAGAGAGAGAGAGAAAAGCTTTGGTTTCAAGGTAGCTGCAACAACTTGAAAGAAAAATGCGATTCGGGATTTTAGAAATGTAAAATTTTAAACATTTAAATTTTATTTCATTTGTAATCTGGGTTCGAGGAGCTTCAAAATTTTAAAATCATTTCTTTTAGCAATTTCGGAATATGAATTATTAAATACAGAAAATAAAATTATAATGAAGAAATTAAAATAATGGATTGTAGAAGGTGAAGCTGCGTTTTCCAAGACAATCGTTGAGTCTCATAAAGAAAATTTTTCAAATTCTCTTCCACTGGTGGCAAGGGTCCGGAAGCCCCCTTCTATCACATTAACCTTTTCGTGAATGGTGGTGATATAGCGTATACCATATTAATAATAATAGTGATAGTGGTGATAATGATAATAATGTTAATAATAAGTGAATAGTGGTGAATAATTTAAAATACAGTGAATATAGTGTATAGCGTAATAATATTAATTAAAAAGTGTATAGCATAATAATAATATTAATATTAAAATATAGTAAATAGTAGAGATTATTAGTGAAATATAATGTATTTTGATAAATATAGTGTTTAGCATAATAGTAATAATGATAATGATAGTAATAATTGTATATGTAAATATATTTATATGTATTTTTATGTGTATTTATGGGAACTTGTCCTTTAAAAGGATGTTAACCGATATATATCGAACGAACGATGTAATCGATTTTTTTCGATTATTTCAAGGCAATAGAGCGTCAGAGTTGCCAAAAACAGTTTTTTTTTAACTAAAGGAATGCCCAAGATTAAATCGCAAAGATGGAAAGAGTCAAGGTCTCTAGGCCTCAGCGGGGGACGACGGGGCTGGGGACGAACCCTCTGTATCACCGTCGGCTCGAGCCCCTTAAAAAAATAAAAAATAAATATTTTCTGGAGCATGAAAAAAAGCAGCTTTTCTTGCGCTCCTCTTCTATTGGAGTTTTAGCTAACACGTGACATTACAGGGTTCCACGCAGTGTTCGGCGATTTTTAGATATCATGCCTTTTATGTAACATCCTTTTAAAGGAGTAGCGCATATTTATGTATGTATTTGTATATGTATATATATATCTTTTTTTAGTATTTTATATTTATTTATTTAAAAAGCCCCCGGTAGCTCAGTGGTAGAGCACTCACCAAACAAAGTGAGGGTCCCAGGTTCGAAACTGGTCGGGTGGGAGAATGTGAGCAATTCTCTCTTTTGGCTTTGCTTCGTCCTGCTCGGACGTTAGTCGAGTACACCCCTCCTAGATTAGGGCTCTGCCCGTGAGCGGTGGTGTTTATCTTTATAATATATATATATATATATATATATATATATATATATATATACATGATATATATAGTTATATATATATATATATATATATATATATATATATGTATATAAGGTTATATGAGTAATATATATATATATATGTTATATATATATAGTAAATATAGGGTGGGATGCTAAAACCATTTGGTTTAAAACCATTGTTTAAACCATGGTTTAAACCACATGAAAAAACCAATGGTTTAAAAGTGTAAAAACCCTACATGTAAAATATTAAAGATATATTAATTAATGGTTTTCTTTAGCATGTTGATATGGTTTTCTCAGTTTTTCAATCGAAGAGTAACTGAAAGGCAATAAAAAATTTTCTGCTGATTTTATATTATTGTAAGAATGATTATAATATATATATATATATATATATATATATATATATATATATATATATATATATATATATATATATATGAGTATATATAGTTATATATATATATGTTATATATATATATATATATATATATATATAGTGCTATATATATATATATTTTATTTATATATATATATATATATATATATATATATATATATATATATATATATATATATATATATATATATATATATATATATATATATAAAATATATATATATATATATATATGTAAATATTTTTTTTGTAAATATTTAACATGTTTAAAACATGATTCTTATTTCGATCTCTTGGGAATTCAGCTTTACTACCCATCGATGAAACATTTCAAAAGTTTATAATAAAACTCATGTGTGGATTGTGTGGCCACAGCATTAACTAAGCTAGAAGGCAATGACTGTAAACTAAGTGATGCTGTTTATATTTGGAAAAATATGAACATGGAGCTAGAACAGCTTAATCCACCACTCAACAGACAAGATTTAGCAAAAGTAAAAAGAAGGTATCATCAGGCAGTAACAGTAGCTCACTTATTTATTGGGGTATATTTTTAACCCAAGATATCAGACCGCAGTACTTCCAGAGGATGAGTATTCAAAAGCAATGGAATTTATGGAAAATGAGTATCCTGAATTGATGCCCATTTGTATAAATTTAAGAGCAAATTCTCCTTCATTTCATAAAAGTTACCTATTTGATGAGTCTCTGTTGTCAGCAGTGACTCCTTCATCTTGGCACAGATCTCTCAAAAAAAAATTAGATGAGAAGGTTATATATAAAATAGTAAGCATATTGTCAGAAACTTCATCAAATGCTAATGTTGAAAGGATATTTTCAACTTTCGGACTTGTGCACAGCAACATTAGAAATAGGTTGGGAACAGCTAAAGCAGCTAGGGAAATTAGTTTTTTTTTTGTATAAAATTCTTAATGATAATTTCAGTTTCGCCTTTTTAATGATGAATCTCTCTCTCTCTCTCTCTCTCTCTCTCTCTCTCTCTCTCTCTCTCTCTCTCTCTCTCTCTCTCTCTCTCTCTCTCTCTCTCTCTCTCTCTCTCTCTCTCTCTCTCTCTCTATATATATATATATATATATATATATATATATATATATATATATATATATATATATATATATATATATATATATATATATATATATATATATATATATATATATATATATATATATATATATATATATTATTCAAATATAAAGGTAAATAAGAATTCATTTGTATATCATTATAGGTTAATATGAATAAACTTTTCTTTATGCGTTTTTTTTTTTTTTTTAAGTATAACCTTTTTTTCAGATAGAGTTTATATATTATAATATACCCTTTTATTTTTTACTTTATGAGTTTATGTAAAACTCAAAAAATAATAATAATTTTATACCAGTTTACAGTTATCAAGAAAATTTAAAATTTAAGAATCTAAAGAAATTTATTAAGGAATTTTAAAATATGTATTAGCACATGTGTATAACAGTTTCCAGTAGTGATTTTTGCCTTTAAAATCTATTAAAACCATCAAAAACTACATTAAAACCATCAAAATAGCATAAAAACCCCAAAAAAAACAAAAAAAACCATTGGTTTATTTGTTTATTTAAAAAAACAATGTTTTTTTTTTTAAACATGGTTTTTTTCCAAACTATATATATATATATATATATATATATATATATATATATATATATATATATATATATATATATATATATATATATATATATATATATATATATATATATATATATATATATATATATATATATATATATATATATATATATATATATATATATATATTACAATTTGTATTTAACAGACTCCGATACCGGTATCTGGTTTTAACTTTCAGCCGGATATCCGGTATCCGGCTATCCGGTATCCGGCTATCCGGCTAATTCACAATTATCCGGCCCATCTTCTAATATATATATATATATATATATATATATATATATATATATATATGGTTGGTTATATAGTATATATATATATATATATATATATATATATATATATGTTATTTTTTATTTTTTTTTTTATGTATTTCATATTTATTTATATAAAAGCGCCTGATAGCTCAGTGTTGGAGCACTCGCCAAACAAATCGAGGGTCCCAGGTTCTGCAACTGCTCGGACGTTAAAAGAGCACACACCCTCCTCCTTGATTAGGCTCTGCCCGTGAGTGACGGTGTTTATTTCGTAATATATATATATATATATAGAAAGAGTATATATATATATATATATATATATATAGAGTATAGAAATATATATATATATATATATATATATATATATATATATATATATATATATATATATATATATATATATATATATATATATATATATATATATATATAATACTAACAATAAATTTCAATGGGAATAAAAACATGATCAAAATAATTTAAATGCAGAAAAGGTAATTATTTAATAAAATCGCACTTTTTTAAGCATCGTACGTTTGGCAGCTACCGGGAAGAGAGAAGACTATATAAGATTTTCGTCAAAACAAAGAGAAAAAAATTTACGGCAGAGAAGAGTCATCTAGTTTAGGTATAAGTTTACTGCATCGTCAATCCATACCCATATAGCACACTAACGTAAAAGCGACGTCGCTTTTACGTCCCTTTGCGATGTGCGACATCGTATTAGTACATAATAATTACGTCCCTGGGATGTGGAAATGTCAGCTCTCAGCGACGTAACATTGCAACATCACTGCGACGTCCTATGGTAACGTAGTATTTACGTACTCTTACGACATCCCTGCAACGTTACACGGTAACGTTGCATCGACGTAGTTTTAGGACATCTATTTGATGTAACTTTTGTATATATATATATATATATATATATATATATATATATATATATATATATAATAGGATATATATATATATATATATATAAATATATATATAATATATATATATATATATATATATATATATATAAATATATATATAGGTTACATAGATTTAAATAAATAATTATGATTTGTTATGAAGGTCTTTTATTGCAAATCAAGTTTTCTTTTCACTTTTATTAAATAAAATTGTTAGTTTTATTTTCTCTCGAAAACGTTAGATATCATTAGTGGCGGTTTAAGCATGGCTTAATTCGTCATAGGCTTCGTATTGTAGTGCTGCCGAAAACAATTTATCTTTTGTGACAAACCCGCTAAATTCGTTTCTTGCATTATTTATATATATATATATATATATATATATATTAAGAGAAAGAAAGAAGTGTAGTTTTTTTATATATATATATATATGTATATATATATATATATATATATATAGTTTATATATATATATATATATATATATATATATATATATATATATATATATATATATATATATATATATATATATATTTAATTAAGATAAAATTTATATATATATATATATATATATATATATATATTATAAATTTGGCAACTGTGGTTCTCTTTTAAATTTTGCAACGGTTTTCATAGGTATAACAACAAATCGATTGATTTTCCTAAAAAATCGATTTTTTATGAATCTGTTAAACTCAACTATTACCAATAGATATTTCCGTGAAACACATAATAAACAGAAACACATAATAAACTAATTTACAACAAAATAATTGAAATAATACCAGCAGAGTCACTCCAAACTCGCTTTCGCGAGGGCATACCGTGACTGCAGACATAATTAATTATATTTATGAGTGTCCTGAAATGTACGACATTTGAAAAAAATAAAATTAAATTACATTATACAATTTCTGTAGAAAATAATGTATAAAATGACTTATAAACATCAAAACATAAAATGAAAAAGATTATGAAAGATTATAAGGAAATTTGCAGGAAAAAGACAGGGCGTTATTTATTTTTAAAAGGATATCGTACGCCTGGCAGTGTCGCGGAAACATTTATAGGTAACAACGTAACGTCGCAATTACGTCGCATTTGGAACGAAAAAGCGCACATCACATAAGATATAACAGCAATGTCACATATACGACGTATGTGTGATGTGACGAGTGCGACGAACATTAACGTCGCTGTGATGTATCTGCAACCATCTGTGCTATATGGGTATAGGTTTACTGCATCGTAGATCCATATAAGTTAGGTATTTTTTAAGGCCCTCATAGTTCAGGTTATGATAAGTATATATTACTAAGTTTACACAGAATCAATAAAGAAAAAAATTCAATAAGGAATGAATTTTACTTCTTTAACGTTTTAGCACTGAAATGCGTTTTCTTTCTCATGCAAAATAAACGTTTTTGCTTACTTTATTAATTAATTTTTAAAATTTTCATATTTCGTACCTTTCTCATTTCCCATCTTAATTAATTGCTAGTATCATATACTAACAATATATGAAAAAAAAAATTAGAAAAACACATTTTAATGATCCATGAAACTCATAAGGTCCCAACTATCGTCAGTTTAGTATGTCTTTAAAATTATCGTTCATCATTACGTTATTTAACTTTAGCTTGTTTATTATTAAATAACGTGCCACCCAAGTATATTCTCATTTCTTTATTATTATTATTATTATTATTATTATTATTATTATTATTATTATTATTATTATTATTATTATTATTATTATTATTATTATTATTATTATTATTATTATTATTATTATTATTATTATTATTATTATTATTGCAATTCAATGAGAGAATAATGTTTTAAATTTAATTATGAATTTGCTAGCTATAAAGTATGAAATAAATTTTATAAAATAATAGTTTTCTTTATTTAAAAATATTTTTTAATTTTAGAAAGAATTTTTAAATCCTTTTAGTACCTTTTCCATTAAAATTTTTCAACAGGTATTATTGCTTAATTAAAATAACTGTTGAACGTTATACAGATTTTAATCCTCTTATTTTGGAAGGCTCATGATGCAATTGATAATAGTGTTAAATATTTTCACTTAGAATTTCTGGATTAATCTTTGTTGCGTCTGCAAGACGAAATATCCAATGTTTATTTTCGTTGAAAAACAGCTCAAGTGGAAACTTGAAATTTTATATGGTCTTGACATTGTATATTGTAAATTATTCATAAATGCAAGTGTAAAACTTTTTAACTCTAAACGTTGTAAGTTCATGAGATTTATCATTTAGTGATATTTTATTATAAAATTTACATATTTATTAGTGTGTTAAATAAGACTGAATAACATAGTCGCCTTGACTGTTCAAGTAAGCAACCCATCCAATGAGTCACTGGATTGTGAATACTCTGAGCGAGAACGTCCGTTTTTGGCTGTTGGAACAGTTTTCAAAGGCGTTCCGAACCTTAGTATTGTTTGTGAATCTGGGGCCCTTAAGATTTTAAAGTGGGCCAAAGATGTAGAAGTCGCAAGGGGTATGGTCGAGGACCTTCCAATGACCTTGGCAGACAATCATTAACACGCACATCCATGATACGACGATAAATTTCGTCTGCAGTAATAGCTGCTGTTTGCCGGCAAAAAACTGGGTAACTAACTGTTCACTGTGCCTCTTTGAGCGAAACCATGTCACGACCTTTCGCATTGAACCTGTTACTTTACGAAGACACCTTGCTTCTCGACATGCAACGCCATCTACCGGCAAATTCACAGAGCACTGTGTATTTGAACAAATAAGCGAAGACAAGAATCTCATTTCATTCGCTCTATATTTTATCAGTATTAGCGAAAGCGATCGCATCAAAAGTAGTCTATGCATAGAAAGAAAACTTTTTAAGAGCTCGTTTAATAATTAATCATTAATATTAATTTAAAAACTTAAAATTAATATTTTAATTAAAATTATAAACAAATTAAAAAAATTAAAAGTATTTTAAAACAACAAATAATATTATAAGTACATTTAAAACTTTAATATCAATGGATAACTTAAATAATAATAATAATAATAATAATAATAATAATAATAATAATAATAATAATAATAAAGATAATAATAATAATAATAATAATAATAATAATAATAATAATAATAATAATAATAATAATAATAATAATAATAATAATAATAATAATAATAATAATAATAATGATTTTTTGAGTGTATGTACAGGGACCTCCATATTAATTACACAAGAATGCGGATATACCGTGTTAGTAAACTAACGACAGTTATCACATATTCGAACCCTTCTCACTCCATTATCAAAGTCGTCACATGTTCAATCATTTCTCAGTACATTCCCAAAATCGTCACAGTTCATTCTCAAAGTCGTATCATATTTGAACCATTCTCAATCTATTCTCAAAATCTTCACATTTTCGAACTCTTCTCAGTCCATTCTCAAAGTCGTCACATGTTCAATCATTTCTCAGTACATTCCCAAAATCGTCTCATATTCGAAACATTCACAGTTCGTTCTCAAAGTTGTTTCATATTCGAACCCTTCTCGGTTTATTCTCAGAGTCGTCACATATTCGAACACTTCTCAGTCCATTCTCAAAGTCGTCACATGATTGAACCCTTCTGAATCCATTTTCAATGTCGTCTCATATTCAAACCTTTCTCAGTCCATTTTTAAAGTCGTCAAATATTTAAATCTTTCTCTGTCCATCCTCAAAGTATTCTCATATTTGAACCCTTCTCAATCCATTCTCAAAGTCGTCACATATTCGAACCCTTCTCATTCCATTCTCAAAGTCGTTTCAAATTCATTGCAATTCTTTATATTTTAACTACTTTAAAACTCAACAAATTTTCAACATTTTTTATAATGATATTTTTGAACAACCAAAGAAATATGTAAAATTTGTGACCTAACATAATATTTTAAAATTTAATTTTGCTTAAGTATTTGCTACAAAATCATACAGTGGTAGAATATTAGAATAATCTTAATATCAACAAGAGTAGTATTAGTAATAGTACTAGTTGAAGTAGCAATAATAGTAGTAACGTGGGTTTATTGTAGTTATTTAGGTGTTAAAAGGAAGGATAGCTGCATGACTTGATTGATTCCGCTTTCTTTAAACATTCTAATCTTTTCGCTGATATCTTTCTCTTCAACAAACTCAATTTTGCACCATTCACCTTAAAATATATTAGTATTATTAGTACAATATAGTAATAATAATAATAATAATAATAATAATAATAATAATAATAATAATAATAATTACTGCAAAATCAACTAATAATAATAATAATAAAATAATAATAATAATTAATAATTTAAAAATAAAAATTAAATAAAAATAAAAATTAATAATAAAAATGAATAATAATAATAATTAATAATAATTAATAATAATAATAATTATAACCTATAATATTAATTAATAATAATAATAATAATAATAATAATAATAATAATAATAATAATAATAATAATAATAATAATAATAATAATAATAATAATAATAATAAAAATAAAAATTAATAATAAAAATAATAATAATAAATAATAATAATAATAATAATAATAATAATAATAATAATAATAATAATAATAATAATAATAATAATAATAATAATAATAATAATAATAATAATAATAATAATAATAATAATTATAATTATAATTATAATTATAATTATAATTATAATTATAATTAATAATTATAATATATAATTATATTATATATAATTTATTATTTTTATTATTAAAAATTATAATATTATTACTAATTAATCATAATAATAATTAATAATAATATTAATATTAATATATTAATATTAATATTAACATTAATATAACATTACATTAACATTAACATTAACCATTAACATTAATATTTAACATTTACTTAAAAAAGATGGTTAGATTGGTTTAACGTTTAACATTAACCATTATTTAATATTAATAATAATAAAATAATAATAAATAATAATAAAATATATAATAATAATTTAATATAATAATAATAATAATGAATAATGATTAATGATAATGATAATGATAATAATAAATAATAATAATAATAATAATAATAATAATAATAATTAATAATAATAATAATAATAATAATAATAATAATAATAATAAAATAATAATAATAATAATAATAATAATAATAAAAAAAAAAAAAAAAAAAAAAATAAAAATAAAATAAAAATAAAAATAAAAATAAAAATAAAAATAAAAATAAAAATAAAAATAAAAATAATAATAAAATAATTAATATACGAATGAAATGAAGGGAAACAAAATAATTAAAATAATAATATAATAATTAATTAATTAATAATAATAATTAATAATAATAATAATAATAATATAATAATAAAAATAATAAATAAATAATAATAATAAAAATAAAAATAAAAAATAAAAATAAAAATTTAAAAAAAAAATAAAATAAAAATAAAATTAAAAAATAAAATAAAAATAAAAATAAAAATAATAATAATAATGAATAATAATAATAATAATAATAATTAATAATAATAATAATAATAATAATAATAATAATAATAATAATTAATAATAATAAATAAATATTAATATTAATATTAATATTAATATTAATTTTCAAAAATAATATTTAATTTAAATATTTTATTAATAATCTTATTATATTATAATAATAATATAATAATTAATAATAATAATAATTAATAATAATAATAATAATAATAATATTAATAATATAAACAATAACAATAACAATTAATAATAACAATTAACAATAACAATAACAATAAACAATAACAAAACAATAAACAATAACAATAACAATAATAATAATAATAATAATAATAATAATATATAATAATAATAATAATAAATAATTAATAATATAATAATAATAATAATAATTAATAATAATAATAATAATCATATCATAATAATAAATAATAATAATAATAATAATAATAATAATAATAATAATAATAATAATAATAATAATAATAATAATAATAATAATAATAATAATAATAATAATAATAATAATATAATAATATAATAATTTAATAATAATAATAATTGGAGAGGATGTACAGGGACCTCCACAGTACACAGAAGCGGATATATACCGTGTTAGTAAACTAACGAAAGGGAAATCCCTAACCGAACGAAATAAGAACAAGATGAGATCTTATACAAGATGTTCAGTTCGAATAGGAAGGCAAAAGCTCGATCACTACGAAAGTGAGATGATTCGAATAAGATGTATTGAAGACGATGCTTGAAAAGGTATAGTTAGCACATCAGGAAGAACTTGCTTTTTAAGCGGTCGATGGCCTTCTCAAACCGACAAGAGATGAAGCGACTGTGAGATTACAATTAGAGAGGTAAAATGGGCAGGTCGGGGACATAAGAAATCCATGGGTGAGATTGGTATGACCCAGACGCTGTCGAGTCAGGATTACCTCCAGGAGGGGACTACTTCTGCTAAATGAAGACCACCTGCCAATGATGGGTTTGACGTTTCCGTAGTTTGGTGCCACGAGCATCCTCCTGCCCAACATGTTGTAAGCCAGAGAGGAAACCCGACCATATTAAGATGGAGAAATCTGTTAGCAGGGAAATGGGCCCATGCGTAAACAGGAGGAGGTATTTTGGCACTCGAGACCCCGCGCGTAGACCGCCTGTTTTGGCCTCCACATTGGCCCGTTCGTTCCCAGAACACTCTGGCATGGGGAGGAACCATCAGAACTTCAATGTATGTACTCTGCGCAGCGGCACAAGTTAGAAGGACTTTTGAATGCAGAGACCAAAGGGTTTCAGGTTGATCGGTCATGCAACGCCTAAAGAATGCTTTAAAAATCGGAAAAAATTGTATAGTTACAACCACGGGTGATGGTACTGATTCAGTTCACCGCCATGGACACCTCTATCAGTTCAGCCAAAACAACACGACAAATACGGTGGAGAGGGTGTGGATACAGTGATGGTTCGCGGAAACAAAGCTGAAGGCCCCCACCCCTCCCTCCGTCTTGGAACCATCGGTGTAAACCACTATAAAGTCGCTATGGACCTCCGCATGTGACAGAAAGCAATCCCTCAACAGCACCGGGTGTGCCTCCAACTTTGTCAAAGAACTGGATCCCGTTGCAGAGAGCAGGAGGCGGAGAAACCCACTTTGAATGGTTAGAGGTAAAATAATAGTGCATTATCTCTCGCAAAGGTAGGTCAAGGAAAGCAAATATGGAAGTAACAACCCCAGCAAATGGCCAATAAGAAGAGTTGTGATGGTGAGCTCTATTATAGATGTCAAGGCCGATGAGGTGGGAACCTTAATACAAATGAACAGTGAGCACATAAAATACTCCCTCCATAGGGATAGGGGCATCACCCCTGCCTCCACCTCCAGGCTTTCCCTCGTTCAGGAACGAAATGCTCCCATGGCTATTCTCAGAACTCGGTCTCAATGGGAGTCAAAAGACCGGAGGGAGGACTTGGAATGTCTGCCCATATTATAGCACAAACATAGTCGTAGTTAGCCGCACCAGGCTGAAATGTAAAGTGGAAGCATGGCTTTTCTGTCCGCACCCCAAGTCTTGGAGGAAGGTGAGGTGCCGTAAGAGATCCAAGGAACAGCGGCAATTAGCTTTGAGGAGAGTAATATGAGGAAGGTACGTGAGGCGCTCATCGAGCAGCAGACCCAGGAACCTCACCGTCGGCTCCACACGGATAGGGGAGCCATAGAGGCGTAACATAGGAAGCGATTGTATGCGACCCCTACGGAGAGGATTTAATAATAATAATAATAATAATAATAATAATAATAATAATAATAATAATAATAATAATAATAATAATAATAATAATAATAATAATAAAATAAAAATAATAATAAAATTAATGCAATATAAAAATCTAGTAATAAAAATAAAATAGCAATAATAAATAATAATAATAAATAATAACAATAATAATAATAAATAATAATATTAATAATATAATAATAATAATAATAATAATAATAATAATAATAATAATAATAATAATAATAATAATAATAATAATAATAATAATAATAATAATAATAATAACTAACATAATAAATATAAATATGCCTCATACTTTCTTTGCAAATTAATTTCCTGAGTAGTATTAAGAAAATTAAACGAAAATCAGTATGTTTAAAATTTCTTGCCTAATATATATATATAATATATATATATATATATATATATATATATATATATATATATATATATAATATATATATATATATATATATATATATATATATATATATATATTATATATACAAAGGTGGGCACCGTTTAATGAGGAGAGTTAACGTCGTTAATTTATAATCGGTTACAAAAAATATTAAACGACGTAATCATTCAAAGCGGTTTTCGGTTAAAGAATGAGCGGAAGTAAACGTTAATCGTTAACGTTAACCGACTTCACAATATGTAGGAATAGTAATAATTATTGTTGATTTTCTTTATTATAATAATTATCCCTAAACAATATTAATAATGATATTAAGCTTTTCAGACAAATTAATTAGGCTTTGACCATAGCAGATGCTATTTGACGCTTGCCAAAGAATACTTCCAAAGCGTAAATACCTTATTAATTAATACTCAATACCGGGTGTCCGTAAAAGAATTTCCCAGTTTCAATGCTTTATTATAACAGCATAATATACAATATCCATATCATATCATACATCAAAGTGAAGAGTAAGTTGCATAGTTTCGAATATGCATTTGCGCCAGAACGAGTTCCTGATAGGTCAACATTACGTGCATTGTGCGCATTCAGATGTTGAGTCTTCTCTATTGCTGCTGCGGACACATACTGACCAATGGCCGAGTCCTTGAGCGTAAGCTTTCTGTGTTCTTACAATTGCTAAGTGTGAATCTTTGTAATTTACGATTTCAACGTGCGTATCGTGTTTACGTTTCCAATGTTGATCCTCCATGGGCAAAACATTCGCCGATGGTATAGGCAATTTGCAACTAATGGATGTTTTTGTAAAAGGCAAAAGTACAGGACCGGCCCAAAGTGACTGTCAGGATGTGGACCGTATCAGGCTCGTTTCTGTCATAGTCCTAGAAATCGTTCGGAGAGCAAGTTCACGAAGCTTGAAGGTTGATAAAAAGCGCGGTTGTGGGAAATGTGTTAAAGGAACGTTTACAATGCAGTGCATACCGAGTTGGAGTTTGATACATGCTTTTAAAGCCGACGACTAGGCTCTTTAAAGGTTTACCTTTGCCTTTAGCAGTGTTAGGTCGAGGACGATGACCTTTCTAGATCGTATAGTGTTTAGCGATGAGTCCACCTTTTCATCTCAGGGGTAAGGTGAATGCCCATAATGTTCGTATCTGGGTCTGAAAATCCGTATGAACTTGTAGAACACGAACGTGAATTCCCCAAAGGTTAACTTTTTCTTGCGCCATATCCCGACGCCAGGTCTACGGACCTTTCTTTTTCGCAGAAGCAATCGTAACAGGGGTCGCCTATCTCGATATGTTACAATAATGGCTCTTTTCACAATTATTAGAGGATGAAGAGGTAAACTTTATATGGCAGCAAGATGGAGCCCCTCCACATTGGAGTCACATAGTGCGAGCGTGGTTGAACGACTTACTCCCAGGTTGGGTTGGTCATAATGGTCCAGACGACAGAGCTCTATATATCTGGCCCCTCCTGTCCCCGGACTTAACGCATGCGATTTCTTCCTATGGGGCTGCCCAATTATACGCAGAGTTGAAACGCAGAATTGAACATGCCGTTCCTTTCATTACTCCGGATCTGTTAACCAATGTTTGGAAGAAATTGGATTATCGGCTGAATGTATCCCTTATAACGAAGGGGGCACATATTGAACATATGTAAGGAAGAGAGTGTAGAGTGCCCTGCTTGTTGTATGCTGTTGATTTGGTTTTGGGTAGTGAAGCTGTTATAATAAAGCATTGAAACTGGGACATTCTTTTACGGACCACCCTTTTAAGTAGAATTTTTTATTATTGTATAAAAATAATAGGATATGTCAACTTAAAATTTTAATACAAATATGTATATTTTTTTATTGAAGTTACAACGCTTATGAGGCCTAGTTCTTATATTTTTTCACTAGTCGCAAAAGAAGCAAGTTCAAGTAACTAACGAAAGAAGTTAATGATTCATTGAACGGGCAACAGTCACTTTCTTTTTTGTTTCTTCAGCGAACCAATAAGAAATGAGAATACAGGCAAAGAAAAACGATCAACATTTCTAAACGGGATAATAAACGTGTAAGAATAAACACATTTGAGCCATTGAGAGGAGCAGTTTAGGAAATTTTGGAAAAATAAGTTTGTTATCAAAATCCGAAATGTATACCATCAAATATCTTGATAAGAAAATATTTTTAACTCGTTAATTAAAGTAACTGATTAACGGGATGTAGGAAAAAAATTTAACTCGTTAATAGCGTTACTTTTTTTCGCAATTAACGAAAGCGTTAAAAGTTAACATAGAAGTTAATACAGTTAATTAACAGTTTAACCGCTTAAACGCGTAATGCCCACCTTTTTGATTTTAATATATATAGAACAGCAATTTAAAACCAAATTATAAGCGGCCATCTTTATACGTATATATATATATATATATATGATATATTATATATATATATTGTATATATATATATTATATATATATAATATATATATATATATATATATATATATATATATATATATATATATATATATATATATATATATTAGGGATGCACCGGATCTCCGGTTCCGGCTCCGGCTAGGCCGGAGTTCCGGCCTTTTTAAAGATCTCCGGCTCCGGCCGGAGACCACTATTCTTCCGGCTTTGTCCTCCGGCCGGAGACCTATTATTTTTTGAAAGGGTTAAGTTTTTGAAACGTTCAGAACAGTTATACTTTCATTGAAGTAATAATGAAAATTTAATGAATTTAAATTTATTTAACCAAAACTGATTCATACAAAAAGTGTAAAAAAAAATTATTTAAATATTTTTTGTTGTAGTGATTAATATTATGTCAAACTATTAACTAATATTAGTATAACTATAATAATATATGATAATATGAATATTCCAATATGACACCATTTACTAAATTGACTAATTATTTTGATAAACAACCTTAAAAGGGTTTGATATCCAAAATGTACTACCCCTAACAAAAAATACACTTTTGATAAATCTAGCTTTAAAAATGCAATACAGAAATAGGTAAATGAAATTGGTAAAAAAAACTTTTAAACTACATGCCATATCTGACCAAAAGACTAAAAAATTATGATATATATCCTTAATCTTTAAATATTAAAGAGTATCTGTAAGTGAAATTAAACAATTTGAACGTATATATATATATATATATATAATATATATATGATATTAGTATATATATATATATATATATATATATATATATATATATATATATATTATATATATATATTATAGTATATATATAATAAATTTAATTTATATATAATACATATATATATATATATATATATATATATATATATTTAGATTTATATATATAGATATATATATAATATAAATATATATATATATATATATATATATATATATTATATTATAAAGTGCATGTACTAGCTGTTATCGATATTGTAATAGTATCACAATATATTTTTTTGAGAAATTTAATTATAATTGTTAAACACAAAGTCAGTGAAAGAAAAGTTAAATTAGCTATGCATTGCTATTTAGGTAAACCATTCTCTAATATTAAAATCAAATGCTCTTATATTATGATGAAGAAACAGGAGCTGATCAGCTATTGTTGTGAAGAAAGACGATTCCTTTTACTTGTAAAAATATTTCCTGCTTGGCTAAACATTCTCTCGTAAATTACACTTGTGGAAGGTTGGAGCAGACAGTATTTTCCTAGCTAATTCAGGGTATACAATCAGGATTAAAAGAGCCTTTTCTTCTTTTCCACCATAACAGTGATCAACATCTGATTTTCGTTCCATAGGTTGTGCTGCAAAATATTTATCCACAGTAGTTTGAATTGTATTTTCTAATCCATGTTGTTTTCTCTCACTGCTGCTTCTACGTTTTCATTTTAACTTTTTTCTAATTTGATCAATTCCACTTGGCTTGATTATATCTGAATATTCTACATTTTCTTCTGACGATTTCTTGTAGCATGTCATAAAAGCACTTCCGAAAATTGAATGTGTTCCTTCTCAATATGCTGCCGTTTTTCATTTCATTTTCAGATTTTTTCATGTTGAATCTGCTTATTGAGACTGATCATTTTGATCCATCATTTTGTTCATCAGAATCTGAACTTAATGTAATATTTTCTTTAACTTTTATAGAAAGGTTTACTTCCTTTTTGAGCATAAATTTTATTTTATTCTGATCAATAATATCAAAGGGAGGTAATTGTGAAGTGTTTGGAATTTAGAAACTGTAGCAAGGACATAAAGTTTCTTCTCTTTAATGGTACCAAAACGTTCAGCAACAGAATTTAAAAGTTCATCATTCATAGTTTTTACACAGCTATCCTTCCAAGTTTTTGCTAAATATTTTTTGCAATGCATTAACTGCAGGTATTACAAAAGATAAATCTACATCATCATCACTCGCTCTTTTAGTTAACTCTTCAAACGGTTGTAGCAATCTAAAAATATTCTCCATTATCTTCCAGTGATTTGCATTTAAGATTTCTAGATTGTTTTTCAAATTTGAAGAATATATAGTAA
>JABUQX010006339.1:25000-27500 GCA_015478945.1 Trachelipus rathkii | reverse complement strand
TTTGCCAATATTTAAGGGGAATAGTGCCACTAACTACTTCTGTCAACTATTGTAACTACAAAAGAAGGTAGTAGCTATGAAAATTACAAAATTGACAAGATCAGAAAGAAATATTATAGAAAGCGGTAAATGTTATGCAAGTGGAAGTCGCAAATCCAATTTAACCAGAAAATAATGACGGATGCTTGGAGAAAAGGCATTATTTCGTCAGTGTTTAAGGGAATAGTGCCAGTAACTACTTCTGGCAGATATATTGGTATAAAGAGAATAGTAGCTATGAAAATTGCAAAATTGACAAGACCAGTTGATGGGGAGCATAAACAACACAAAAAATTGCAGGAAGAGGTAAATGTTATGCAGGTTTAAGTGAATCAATTTCTTAGCCTGGAAAGATACCAGATACTTGAAGAAATAACATTATTTTATCGGTATTTAAAGAAATGGTTACATTCCCTACCCTGGCAACCACAGAGGAATAAAGTGTAAGTTATATATAGAGGAAGAAAAATGGGTAGGAGTAACCAAGATTTGTTCATGCCAGAAAGAGGAACAATTGATGTAAGTTTTTGCCCTAAAACAGGAGGACAAAAGAGAATTACATTTAAAATCCATATAAATAACAAAACTATAGACAGAGTTCCAGGAATGAGTTTCGATGATTAATTAAGTTGGAGAAAAGAATTATTTGAAAAATACGAGTATATTCTGTTATTTCTAGATAAATATGAAAAATCGTGGAGTTCGAAACAAAATGGCAGGGACAGAAAAATCATAAGTAAATGCGAGACTACATAAGCTATCTTCCTTAAACCCTATATTTTTTTTTATAATGTACTTGGTAAAAGATTTTAAGAAATGATCGGTTCGTAACTATTTGCTAATGAAATTGCATTGGTTTTACAAAGAGTGAAGAATCTTAAGAAAAGGTTTGAAGATTAGGGAGACTGTTGAAGAGCGAATGGAAGATCAACAATAAAAATAAAATTACGTGTTATAAATGTGAAAATCAAAAAATCAAACCATAAAGAAAAAACCCCAAAAGATTTCCTAAAAAAAAAAAAAAAAATAATAATAATAAAAAACAACAAAAAAAAACAAACAAAAAAAAAAAAAACAAAGAATATTGATTCAGACATTGCCAAAGATAAAAGATGGATTCTGAAATAGCACTGAGAATCCAAGCTGAAGGGAAAAAAAACTTAAAGATGGCGTCTTATATTATTTGACGTTTAGGTCAGCAAAAACCTACGACATAAAGAATTTCTAAGAAAAGAAAATTAAGAGAACGGAGATGAAAATAGTGAGATGAGTGTTAAGAATATCAAAACTGGATTAAATTTATAATGAGAGAAATAACATTATAACGCTAATAATAATAATAATCTCTATAAAAAAAAGGTTACAACGTTATGAACACCTTTTGAAAAGAGAAAACCAGTTTGCTGATAAACGATTAAAAAATTATAAAAGTGAATGTCAAAGGAAATTGAAAAAATGAGCATACCAGAAAGGTGGATGGAGAAATTGAATTCAACGAGACTTTATTTAAAATAATTATTTAATAGAGATGAAATTGATAAGAGAAGAAAATAGAGGCGACCACATTCATCATTTTGGTGAACTTGATGATATGGCATTAGACACATTGAAATCTTTCAATTGACTCTGATAAAATTAAACTTTGATTTCTAAGCTTCCATGTTTGCCATCTTTGTTCTTTACTCTAATGGTATTCTTTCAGCTTGGCTTTTCGAAGATTACCATAGATGGTTTTATAAACAGTATCGGCCATCATTGAATATCAATAAAGGGATCTTACTTCAGGGTCTCTCATAATCCAAATTCTTTCCCTTATTATTAATTATTCTGTCTGTACATACCTTTGCATTTATATTTATTTTACCCTTTATTACACCTTTCATTTGGAATATGACACTCAGTTTCGAATATCTGATGCTAAGACGATGATTTGGAAGCATCTGACGTCTGATTATTATTTTCGCATTTCTTTTTAGGGCAGAGAAAACTTGGTTGTTTTTAAAGCCAAAGAAACTCAGATCGCTCACTTATCTATTCGGCATAATATTCCACACAACACTATCACTTTCGAAAACTTGCAATTCAAACCTTACTTAATACTCTTACTTAATACTTAATACTCTTGATATTTTCTATTACTCTAGATCTTTCTAGGAAGAATCAAACTGCTTCGCTCACTAAACTAGATTCTAAGAAATTAGGGATGTCTCTTAAAGAGTATTTGAAGTTTTTTAACACCACAACTACTTGCTCTACATAAGGATGTCATTGATTCTTGTGTGAAGTATGCAATGGAGTGGTTCAAATCATACAGCCCTTCCTGAAAGGGTGGAGTATAGAGCTTTTCGACTTGTCAATTCTCTCTGTCTCTCTGACTCTTTCAGATATATCTTGGTATATCGAACTGTTATCCTACTTATGTAATCGCTTTAAATGGAAAAAAGAAAATTATAGACTCTCA
>JABUQX010006339.1:0-5000 GCA_015478945.1 Trachelipus rathkii | reverse complement strand
TGATGGTTCAACTTTGATGGTTCAGCTTTGATGGCACCTTTGTTGATGACTCAGATTTATTGATGGTTCAGCTTTGATGACAGATTTATTGATGGTTCAATACATTTTGATGGGTTCCCAATCACCGTAAGGAGTGTCAAGGAGTTGTGCCTATGAGATCCACAGGAGTACCAGATGAGTGCCAGACGAGTGCCAGATGAGTGCCAAGTGAGTGCCACATAGTGCCAAGTGAGTGCAGATAGTGCCAAGTGAGTGCCACATAGTGCCAACTGAGTGCCACATAGTGCCAACTGAGTGCCACTTTTTTCAAGCCTTTTCTAGCCTCCCCTGATCATAGAATAGCCCTAATATGGTTTTCTACCCCTAGGTTATAAGTATGGAGGAATCACTGTGTATATTATTAAGTTGCTAGGATGCTTCTACTACGAGTTTAGCCTTTTTCTAGCACTTATAGCACGACAGAATAATATCTTAAAGAGTTACAGCAGGTTGGCCGGTTTCCCGTCCCGTTTCCCGCCGCGTTCCCGCCCGCCTTCGTCCCGCCCGCCGCGTGCGCCCGCAGGCGCAATATTACCGCGTAACCGCCGCGTGCGCCCGCAGGCGCAATATTACCGCGTAACCGCCGCGTGCGCCCGCAGGCGCAATATTACCGCGCGAACGATAAATATTTCATAGTTGTGATATCAATGTAAACTATTCAAAGAATTTCTTTTCAAATATACTATGAGTCATTCATTTTTACTTCATACTTAAACATTTTTTATTAAAAACATATACTTTACAGACCTTAAAGCAGTAAAACAGTAAATCAATAGCTCAATTGCCTAGCAACAAAGGGATTAGTAAGGTTTTGTTTTACTGCTTAACTGGCTTTTACTGGCTTTACTTTGCCACTTCAAACGCTATATATTTATTAACATTATGTTTTCTTATATTTTTACTTTTGTTTTAATACTTTTTTATTTATAAATATTTTAAAAACATTATAATGTAAGAAGAAAAAACACAGAGTGTCTGTTATATAAACATTTTATTTTACTAAAATTGTACGAAATTTTATTAAAAAACATATACTTTACAGACTTTAAAGCAGTAAAACAGTAAATCAATAGCTCAATTGCATAGCAACAAGGGGATTAGGTATGCATTTGTTTTTACTGCTTTACTGCGCTTTACTGCTTTACTGCACTTAAACTTCATATATTTATGAACATTATGTTTTCTTTTAATATTTTTTTTTTATTTTTGTTTTAATACTTTATTTATTAAATTTTTTAAATTGTAATGTAAGAGGAAAAAACACAGAGTGTCTGTTATATAAACATTTTTTTTAATAAAATTGTACGAAATTTTATTTAAAACATTAAACTTTTACAGACCCTAAAGCTGTCTTAAAACAGTAAATCAATAGCTCAATGACCTAGCAAAAAAAACAAAGGGGGGGGAAATTTTAAGTTAAAAAAAGGTTTTGGGGTTTTTTTTTATTTAAAACCTTTGGTAGGCTTTACTGCTTTACTGCTTTACGTGCTTTACGATTTTTAATTTACTCATTATCATTATTCACTTGACGAGTATGGATGTGGAGAAATTTACTTTCCGAAGTCCGGCTACATGTTTTTGTAGCAGGCCCGACAGGATGTGGTAAAACCTTTCTATTATTAAATATTTTTTAAAGGAAATGGAGATTTTTGAGCATGCCCCTGTAAATAATATGGTGCTATAATGTTTATCAAGGAAAAATTTAAAGGAATATAAAGATTGTTATTCCTAATTTCAATATGAAGGCATATATGATATTAGATCGTTGGACAATATACACGGTCATAAAATTATTGTATTAGATGATTTAATGCACAAATTGAATTTGGAAATAGCAAGAAGCGTTCACAGTTTATTCTCACCATCTAAATATCTCGGTGTTTTTCATAACACAGAATATTTTTCATCAAAGCAAGCATATGCGAAGTATTTCTTTTAAACACCCAGTATTTACTGTTGTTCGGACAGAGAAGAAGACATGAGGTCAAATTAATGTATTGGCATACTCAAATGTTTCCCTTCAAAGGAAAGAAGTTTCGTCTAAAAGTATATAAAAGAGGTTACTTCGATCCTTCGCGGTTATTTTGATGTGTTGGAACTTTCACCCAAAAAACACGTACAGAGTGTTGCTTCGTACCAACATTCTTCCCTATGAGATAGAAAACTGGTATACATACCACCTGAATAATGAGTGCTCTAGTTGCAAAGTATTTACCTCATAAAAAAATTTAAAAATCTGAAACCATCTGAAAAACGTAAACTGATTAAGGAGGATGAGAAATTCATCCAGTGTGTATGTGAAGTCTGTTTAAATCTTATAAAAGGAAATGTTCCTTTAAACAGACCTTAGAAGGTAAAGCTACGTCGTTATAGAAACATCATTAAAAAAACTCTCCCCTTAACATTAAATAATCTGAAAAATTTCAAAGAAGTTACTACAGAAAGGAGAGGCGATATTCCTGCATTACTCGTCTCGTTATAGCTCCACTGATTAACTAAGTGCGATTGTCCCATTGATGAGAAGGTTGCTGTAATTCCATATAACGAGTATGAGAAAATGAGTATAATAAGTACAGCATCTGCTACAGGAATCAATTCCTCAGGATCACAATTCACAACCTCTATACAATGACCGTTATTGCCACATCACTGTGCAAATCCACAATCACAGCTTCATCATTCACAACCCCAATATACGCAGTTATTACCACACATTATGCATCTGACATTCACAACCTCTATTCACATCAAACAACAACAGTTGAGCCACCAACAGCTCCTATATATTTGTGAACGAGTCATTATCATTTTCAGGCAACCTTTACCTCATAGCTTATATGTCCTAAAGTTGATCAGGATAACCAATTTACGAGAATAGAAGTGTATAGGATATTAAATTCAGACATTACATAAATGGCGAACGCATCGTATATACCAAGATGGGCACATTAAAAATGAATAAAATTTAAAGACTGCAATCTACATGCACGACGTACGTAATCCGATATCCGGATGATGGCCAAATATACCTAATGCAATAAAACTCGAAGTGAAAAATGAAGATAGATTTAAAAATATCCTAGAGGAAGCTTACCTATTAGAGTGCGTAAATCAGGAATAGCTTTATATAATATTTTTAAAAGATCAATTATCTTTGAAATGATACAAGTGGAGCAGAACAGATCAATCACTCTGATGATTGAAATAGTTTAAAGGAATCAAATATTGTGATTTGATAGCCTGACTCTCACGTGACTGGAAGAAGGGTCCTGTAAAGGCTGGAAATGAAGATCAAACAAGAACTTCAGACTATTAAATATTTCCCAGAACCTTTAATGCTAATACACAAACGATTAGCAGGACTGGATAATAGTCCCAGATGACGCCACTCTCTCGCGCTCTCAGTACTTCTTACGCTTCAGATAAATTTAAAACCGCTCGTTACCAAAGGAGAATAAGTAGAATCACCTTATAATAAACCTTAGTTGCAATATAGACTAAACGTTAATTATTTTATTCGCATAATATATATATATATATATATATATACTAATATATATATATATATTAATAATATATATATATATAATATACAGTGATATATAGTATATTATATTATATGAGTATATTATTAATAATATATATAATAAATAATATATAATATATATATAATATATTACTAATATTATATATGTACAATCGGTTCAGCATATTCCCACCCCACCCTAATAATCAATATCGAAAGTTGGCTTGAGTCCAAAGTCCTTTATAACGTTTTTCCTCCATTAATAAATTATTTAATAGGTCTAACTAAAGTAAAAATATATAGTAATAATAAAATATATATATATATATATATATTATATATATATATATTATACTATATATATTATATATAAGTATTTAATATATATATATATATATATAATATTAAAAAAATTTAGTTCGAGGCCACCCACTTTGAGTGTATGCATAATATAATTTTATATATATACTATATATATATTATATAGGTATATATATATAAGCTAATATTCTAATATCTCATTATAATTATATATAATATATATATATATATAATATAATATATGATGTATTATATATATACTATATTAATAAAGTAATATATATTATAATTTATAGGAATATCTTTTTTTTTTCTATCAGATTGCCCACCCACTTTTGCTTATATAATTATACTTATATATATATATACATATATATATATATAATATATATATATATATATATATATATAATATATATATATATATATATATATATTATATATAGCGTAATTATAATAATAATAATACTATATATAATAATATATATAATATATATTATTATATATATAATACTATATATATCTATACAGATATATTATAATATATTATATATAAAACAATACGCTATATTATAGATACTATTACATATCTAATAGCCTATATATATATTATATATATATATATACCTATATATATATATATATATTATATATCTATATATATATATAAGAACATTATATATATATTATATAATATATATATATATATATTATATATATAGATATTAATATATATATATCCATGGTAATAAAAATATTAATTATACTTATATATACACTCACTTATAAATATAGCACGTTATACGTCGTACTATCGACATATATAAGATAGTATAACTATATATATATAAGAATATATAATATAACAGATCGAATATAATAACTTATATACTATATATATTATATAATTATATATATATATATATATATATACTTATTACTTATATATATATACATATACTATAATTATATATATATATATACTATATATATATATATATATAGTATACTATATATACTATATATATATATATACTCATATCTATAGCAATTTTCTGTTGTAGTGGCCAAACAAGTTGGTCGAATGCAGTCTCCGCAATCAACACTGGCCAAC
>JABUQX010006338.1:0-30000 GCA_015478945.1 Trachelipus rathkii | reverse complement strand
TTGTAAACATCTCAATTCTTCTAATTCTACATCTGATCGCCATAATGGATTTTGTAAGAAGCTCCCTACTGAGGAACTAGCCCAAATGGCCGACAGGTCCTCTACTGGTGATCTTCTCTCTATCTTTTTTTGATTCATGGTCCACTTCTCTTGGGCATTTCGGTAAATCTTTTTCTGTGGTGCTGGACATATCGAAAGCATTCGATATATCGACGGATTTCGATAGGTGCTCTTGCATACGGTTGCTGTTTATCCTTTAAATCTATAAATGGTGGTGTTCCTCAGGGTTCTGTTTTATCTATAACTCTCTTTCTACTGTTCATTAATGACTTTCTCTCAATTACTTCATCATCTATTCAATCCTATGCCAATGACTCTGTCCTTCATTACTCCCTTCATTACTCCCATCATTACTCCTTCATTACTCCTTTCATTACTCCCTTCATTACTCCCATCATTACTCCCATCATTACTCCCTTCACTACTCCCTTACTCCCTTCATTACTCCCTTCATTACTCCCTTCATTACTCCCTCCATTACTCCCTTCATTACTCCCCTCATTTTAATAGACGTCCCTATTAACGACAATTACCTCAGGCTAGGAGGCCAGCCTTGAAGCAATTAACCTCTGATCTTCCTCGAATTCCAAATTGGGGCATTGAAACCAAGGTTATTTTTAATGCCTCAAAAACTCAGTTCCTCTACCTTTCTGTTAGGCTTAATCTAACACACAACCATCACAACAACTTCGAAAAGACACAACTTAAACCTTTGTCTGTCCTTAAATATTTGTCTGTCCGTTACACCTTTGTAAGTCCTTAAACCTTTATCTCTTCTTAAACCTTTGTCTGTCTTTAAACCTTTGTCTGTCCTTAAACCTTTGTTTGTCCTTAAACCTTTGTCTATCCTTAAACTTTTAACTGTCCTTAAACCTTTGTCTGTCCCTAAACCTTTGTTTGTCTTTAAACCTTTTTCTGTCCTTAAACTTTTGTCTGTCCTTAAACTTTTGACTGCTCATTAAACCTTTTCTATCCTTAAACTTTTGACTGTCCTTAAACCTTTGTCTGTCCTTAAACCTTTATCTGTTCTTAAACTTTTTGACTGTCCTGAAACCTTTGTCTGTCTTTAAACATTTGTCAGTCCTTAAACCTTTGTCTGTCCTTAAACTTTTGATTGTCCTTAAACCTTTGTCTATTCTTAAACCTTTGTCTGTCCTTAAACCTTTGTCTGTCCTTAAACCTTTGTTTGTCTTTAAACTTTTGATTGTCCGGGTCTTTCGTGTTTTCTGGACTGCTGAATTTTTCAATGAAAATTTGCACAGTTATAAAACATGACTCGCTGAATCCAAAAATATAATTTGTTTTCTCGAGAAATTAGTAAAAGTACTAAAAAAATTAGGATAAAAGTTATGAAAATAATAAACAAACTAGAAAAAAAAAAAAAAATTAAAACAAATAAACAATGGACACACACACACACATTTTAAAATAATTTTTATTTAATAAGAAAAAGAAAATAAAACATAATTCGTGAAGCTCAAACTTTCAAAACTAATGTTCTTTTTATATATATGAAAAATAATATTTTTTTAAAATATATCAAAAATAATAATAAAATTACCGGTTAAATTCTGAAATATCTTTCAAAATTTGAATAAATAAGTCTTTCCCTTCATTCCTTTTTCTCCATACATATTCACACAAATAGGAATCTAATATATTCCTGTGTGTCCCAAAATGACGTTTATTTTTATGCTTTAAACTATGCCACATACTCTGTACATTTTCAGTATGTACTTTTGTAATTGGATCTGCAAAGTTTTCACTGTGATATACTTTGGTATGCATGGGCTGGCAACATTCTGATAGAGATAGAGAGAGTGGAGCGAGTGAGAGAGGAGAGAGAGAGAGAGAGAGAGGAGAGAAGAGAGAGAGAGAGAGAGAGAGAAGAGAGAGAGAGAGAAGAAAAAAAGGAAGGAAGAAGAGAGAAGGGGGAAAGGAAAAGGAGAGAGAGGTTTAGGTTAGGTAGGTTTGGTTAGGTTAGGTTAGGTTAGGTTAGGGTTAGGTTAGGTTAGGTTAAGTTTAGGTAGGTTAGGTTAGTAGTTAAGTTAGGTTTGATTAGGTTAGGTTAGGTTAGGTTAGGTTAGGTTAGGTTAGGTTAAGGTTAGGTTAAGGTTAGGTTAGGTTTTAGGTTATTGTTGATGTGTTGTGTGGTTATAAAATTTAAGGTGGTTCAACTTACTCATTAATTAAAATCTTACCTTACGTAGTGATTGTTAAAATCTTCAGTTTTCGCAAGGGAAACGATTAATTCCACTTCGCAGAATTTAATAGATGTAAGTTCCTTAAGCATGAGTATATAAAAGAAATTATTTTACTTAACTAATTTTGAGTTATCAAGCCATGTATGTTCTCTAATTAGCAGAGTTTCATTACAACCTTTGTTTTTGGAATCGCAAATTTTTCTTTCATGCTTTACACTTTATAACGCATTTCATGATGACTTTTGCATTGTTTACTTTTTGGTATTTACAGAGCTACGCCCGGAAAACTTTATAGCATCGTCTTCACTAAAGATATTTTGGAAAATCCACTTTAAATTGTATTGAGACATTACTTAAAATAAAAGTATGAAATTTACATCTGTTACATATGCATATACTTCGAGAAAACTAATCATATTTTCATCAAGCCGTTTTTATTGTATACCCAGATATTTTATATTTTTCGGTATTTGGTGAAGCTCATTTCTTATAATTCGTTTGGTCTTTTAATATAATTTTATTTTACTGCTTTTCTTGTTGAACATTGGGGTAAAATAATAACGGTCAAAGGAAACATCTTTTATTATGTTCCATTTCATAACTTTATCCCTAATCTTTTTTAGTCTTTCTACGGCAATTTCTCGAGAAAATTTGGATTCAGGTGGAAAAAAGATTTTATAATTCTGTTTCTGAATGGGTCAGCTGTCTGGTCTGGTGGGCTGCTCTGGCAATTTTCCCAATTGAAAAAATCAATCAGTCCCAGAAAACTACCACAATTAAATAAGCAATTACGACAGAATCCGAATTGTTCTTGGTTATTCTTTAGCGAGACAAAGATATGGAGATCGACAAAGAAAATAATGTTCTTAAACAAGCTTTGTCATCTGTCCCTTACCTTTGTCCTGTCCTTAACACCTTGTAGAACTGCTCATTAAACACTTTGTCTGTCCTACACAAACACTTTGTCATATACGCGAGCGTTCCTTAACTTTTTGTCTTTGTCCTTAAACCTTTTGTCTTTGCCTTAAAAACAGCTTGTGTCTGTCCTTAAAACCTTTGTCTGTCTTAATTTCATAGGTATTGACCATCTTTTTCTTCCGTGCCTTAATTGGAAAGATCACATTAAGACAGTCTTTTTCTGAACAATTTTTCTAAGATTGATTAAGGAATGGGGTATTACAAATGGCGTGTATCGGAAATTTTTTCAAGCCGCCTCAGTTTTGCTTATTCATCGTTTATAGTGGAGTTGTTGGGGAGAGTTTTTTTTTATTTGTGAATTCGGCCAACTCCCTTGTATGGGAGGTACTCCCACTTCACGAGATCCGGAGTTGGCTCCTAATTTCACAACAGAGACTCTTCCTTGAAATATGGTGTATGAGTCTAGGGGTCTTTTTTCGTCTTGCTAACTCTCTTCCGCGCTCTCACCCTCGTTTTCTCGATCTCAATCTCTTCTTCTTTCTCTCTCATCTATGCTACAAATTCTTTCTGCTCTCTATCTCTGTCATCTCTAACTCTTTTACAAAAGGGAAAGGATACACTCTTTATTTCCTGAACTCTCCAACCGTCGTTACCAATGCTCTCAAAATAAATATAATTGTTTTTCCTCGAGAAAATTGGTAAGAAGTATACTAAAAAAATTAGGATAAAGTATGAAAATTGCTAATATAAAGGATGTTTCCTGACATAAGGGCTTCTGGACTCATCAGTTCAAATTTACTGTAAACTCAGTCTTCATTCCTTTCCTCTTACCCCATCCACACTCTCGTCTTGTACCCACTCAACTTAAGAACACGCGCTTAAAAGCTCAATATATCAAATAAGTTTTGTATAAATTAAACTACACAGACCACCTAGTAACTCATAGATTATAATTATATAGATATATAATAAATTATGAATATAGTACTATTTACCATATAAAATATAATCATACTGAGTAATAATAAAAAAATATAAAATAATCTGTAATAATACTAAATATAATAACTAATATAATCATATATGGTATCATATATATTTATAGATAGTAAAAATATAGATATTATAATTATAATAATATAGTTATTATTCTACCTATTAGGAAATGATTAATGTATATTATATACATAATATATGTTAATATATATAACTATAAGAATTGTAAATTTATTATACTAATTAATACTTAATATTATATATATATATATTATATTTATTATAGTAAAATATGATATTCCTATCAATAATCATAATAATATATAATTTTAAATAAAGATTATGTTTGCTCAGTCATCATACCGGACATTATGAAAGAGTGTGAAGAGTTTAAGAAAAATGTAATAGAAATAATAGTTAGGACAAATAATTAACGAAAAATATAAATTAAAATTTCTTTATACTCATATGTTAAATATTCGGGATCTTAACTATTAAAATTTTATATTACAGTAATTAGGAAATATTTAAATTTAATATATATAAATTATAAATCACTAAAAATATGTGATTGTGACTTTTCATGTTTTCATAATATAAGTATCATTACATATTGATAATATAATATATATAATATATTATATATATATTAATATAGTAGTTATATATTATATTAAAAGTGTATTAATAGATATATATTGTATAATATATATATATATAAGATAAATATATATCAAAGTGGCGTTTTACCTGGAAGAATGCGAGACATCTTTGGGTAGGCACGCAGATAATTTAACTAATTAGATATAGGTAGTATTATTATTTAGTAATGTAATAATATTATATAACTCTATATATATATGCTATATTTAATTATTAAGTAATAGAGAAAATACATTATGATATATATATATATTGATATTATAATATAAATCATAATAATATATATATATATTATTATATAAAAATTAGTTAAACGAAAACGATGAACATATATTTTAAATAATTAATAAAAATACGTTACCTATTTTTATTCTTCTTTGATATATATGCTTGATTTAACATTTATAATTTACCATAAAATACTTAATTTTAAAATCACATTTCAATTTGAGTATTTTCTTAGGCCTATCATTTTTTTTAAAAATAGAGCTGGTGCCGTTTTTTAAAGTGAGATAAAGACTGTTATTTCTTAAAGACGTTTTTCTTTAATATTAAAACTTCACTCATTACTTTAAACATATTGCAATTCTTATTTGAGTCGTTAATTATAATAAGGTATAGATATGTAAAAACCACTTATAAAATAATAGAGTATAATTAAAATTAATATTCCCCCCCCCCAAAAACAATCAGACCATTTTAATAAAAAAGTTTCAAAACAAACTACTGCGACGAAAGCTCCACACATTGCGTAACATAGTTAACGTGGTTCGTGGAAGAGAAACGCAAAATAGATTATTTCATATATATTTATCTGATATTATACTGTTTATTCTCAGAGGTAATTATTGAGTAGGTAAGGACATGATCCTAAATGACCCAGCTCCCTTATATAGTTTGACGGTGAAACAAATGACGTTAAGAGCTTTAAGTTTGAACCAACCTAATTTATAACCTAACCTTATACCCTACCTGATCCTTACGCCCAACCACGCTTGATACCAAATAGACATCTATACTGCTTACTTCTAACCGATATATCTCACGAGTTAACCGTGAGCAGAGCAATTATACATTATACTATAAATGCTAATCAAACCTCAATATACTTTAATCCTATACCTAACGCTATTATTATTGATGGTACGCTGTTTATCTATTATCTTAAATTTAAGTCGCACTGCATAACAAATCAGTACCACTTCTTTATTATTATTCCCAATACTTTTTAATACCTATAAATTACTCCATATAATAATTAGCTTAATAACCTCTATTACAATTTTAATTTCATTATACTCTAAAAGACCCTACTCTTACAATAAAAAATACCTTAAATAATGGACCGTAGGTAGCCCCCTATCCTACTTTAACCTCCTTAATCCGTCTCATACGCCGCGTGCACCTACTCCTCCCAGATCACCTGCTATCTCTAGATTCAGGATACCGTCTCCGTCCTCTCTCCTCTCTCCTCTCCTCTCTCTCTCTCTTCTCGCATCTCTTCATCTATCTTACTATATCACTCTCTCTCTTACTCATCTTTATTCATCTTTATTTTTACTTAAGCTTTCATATCTCTCTCTCTCTTCATTTTAAATATTAATTAGAAGGTTAATATAATTAATAAGGTACATAAGAAAAAGGTTAATAATCTACAGTGAATAAATTTTATATAGATCTACATATTACAATAAGCATAAATATTCAATATTGTAAATACAGAATTATAAATATATATGAGCATTAAGTTAAAGGCTCAATTAAATTATAACGTCTCATTATTGGGACACTCACAGGAGTATTATATGAATTTCCTTATTGTGTTGAATATGTATTAGGAGAAAAAGGTAAGAAGGGGAAAGAACTTAATTTTATATTCTACTTAAATATATTTTATGTAAAAGTAATATTATTATATACTAGATATTTATATTAATAAAACCTAGGTAATTATTTTTAATATTATTTATTTCTTATGAGAAATTTATTTAAAATAAAAATATGTATTTATTATCATATTATCATCTCATGTTATATTAATATTTATATAAAGAACATTATGAAAATATTTTGTATACTTCACGAATTAATTAGTTTTTAATATTTATCATTTTTCAATATATAAAATTTAAAATATAAAAATTATAATTTTAATAATGTGAGTGTGATTATAGTGTCCATTGTTTTAATGTGAGGTATATCTCTCAAATTATTAGTAAATATTGTTTGTATAAGTTATTTAATTGTTAAATATTTTCAATATTTAACTTTTATTTCCACTATTTAATGAAACTATTTTTTGTTCAATTTAAGATATGTGGCAGTACTGTACTTTTGTAATGTTAGTAATAAACATTATCTTCTACTTATAATCTCTAATTAGTTATTCATCGAGAAAAATAATCGCTATTATAATACTTGATATATTTTGAATTGCAGCACTGTAACGAGGTCAGTTGTTTTATAAACTGTTCAAATTAACTATTTCATATATCTGTGAAAACAATTTTTACTGCAATTATTCATTAGTATACGCAGGAATAAACACGAAAGAATCCACGGAACAAATACTCACTAATGTTCAATGAGAGAGGCTAATATATTACATAAGGTTTATAGGACAGACCAACCTTGAGAGTTTACAAGAGAGAGTCAGAGACATATGTTTGTTTTATATATGAAATGATATCGAATGGTTTTATTGAGAGGGGTTACAAAAGTGTTAATTACGTGATGGTCGACCGAGAAACGCGAAAGAGTCCTCATGTAAGGACCGTGAACAAACTGTTTCATAACCACTGACGAGCGATTCTAATAAGCGCTGACGAGGACAGGTGCACTAAATATAAGTATTAATGAGATTCAGATAAATAGGTTTTATATGGAATATAACTATAAAATAGGTTTAAGGAACATAGTCAATAAGTTTAGGATATAAGTAAAAAGGTTTATATAAATATATGATCAAGATCCTATCAAAAGTATTTAAAGGAACAAGTAACATAAGAGTTTTAATGAGTATAGATACAAATAGGTTATGAAAGGACATAACAAATGTGTTAATAAGTTGATCAGTCATAAAAGTTATTAAGGTATAACAGATCGATTAAAAAGTTTTAAGTAGTACTAAGAAAATGAGTAATATTAAATGACAAACAAAAGATTTATTATAGGGACTAAGACAAAAGGAATTTATATATAGGTACAAGTATTAAAATAAGTTATTATATTAAGATAGATTAGTACAAAAGAGGTATTAAGTGAACATAATAAACAAGTGATTTCATAAGGACATAGAAAGTGATATTATAGACAGACAAGGTTTAAAGAAGAGATAAAGTGTATTATAATAGGATTACAAAGGATCAGGTTGATAACGGACTAGAACTAAAATATCTTTATAAATAGGACTCAATGAACTAAGGTTTTAAGTTATTATATAGTGTATTACTATTTCTATGTATATATATATATTATATATATATTATATATATATTATTAGTATATATATAATATATTATATTTATATATATATATCATATATATATATATAATAATATATTATATATATATATATATAGTATCTAGAAGTTATAGTTTATGTATGAATTGGTATGTATGTTAGTTAGTAATTATATATATTCTATATATAATGACTCTATAACAAGTAATGGTAGAGGAACTGGATATATTTTAGTATAAAAGGCTAATTAAAAATATTAATCACTTATATATAGGTAATATACATTATACATATAATTGATATCACTATACTCAATTTTATAGAATTCAGTGGTATATGAATATACTCATATGAAGTGATATATTTAATTGTACTTACATATAGTGATACTTATAGGCTATACTTCTATATATATATTACTATAATGACCTGATGGTATATTGATCGTTATATAAATAGGGACGTACTATATATAATAATGAGAGGTATATAGGGATATATAGAAGGGAGTAATATGAGGCTAGTAGGAGTAATGGAGGGAGTATGTAAGGTGAGTTAATGAAGGGAGTAATATTGAAAGGAGTTAATGTATATATAGGTAGTTAGTGGTAAGGGAGAGTATAATGAATTGGAGTAGTAAATGATTAGTAGAGTTAAATGAAGGTGAGTTAATAGAAAGGAGTATGAAGGTAAGTAGGATGAGATGGAGTAATGAGGTGAGGGTAATGAGTTAGTACATAGAGTTATACATTATTAAGGTACATAAATATGAATTTATTAGTAAATATATATATATTGAGTAATATTAGAAGATATAATTATTATATGAGATATAGAAATATATAGTACATTTATAATTGAGATAACAGTTATATAATTGTAAATATCTTTATATAAATAGTATAAAGAGTATAATATATTTATTAAGTATTAAAACTAATATATAGAATACTATATATACTCATGAGGAAACACCACCATATATATATTTAATAGATATTTAAGAAGGTATATAAACATAGTCAATATAACCGTTATATAAATATTGATACATACTAAAGTATAATAGTACTCACTTCACAAATCCAAATTGTTGAGAACAAATAAAAGAATTTCTAATAAACTATAACTATCTATATATATAACAGTATAATAATATAAAGTAATTTATACCGAAATGCCTCTAAGATATAGTATATAGTTAGGAACTCATGAGAATCTAAAATAATAAAATAGATTAGTATAGTAGATATGAATTAACATAGTTAGAGGACTACTGTCTCAGGCCATTTATGGGTACTAAGTTTACTTCTAAGTAGGGAGCTTATCATTTAACATATAATTACCTATATATAGTGACGATATCATAGATATTAGAATTAGAAGAATTGAGATGAGTTTACTAAATCTTCCTGGTTAAAGAATATAGCTTATTATGGATATACTTTAAGTATATATTAAACTGTACTATGATAGATTTAATAGCTCGATGTGAGGCCATTAGTAATAGTTATGGAAGGTATAATATGAAATGAGGGCCCGTCATCTTTTAATTAGAATTTAGTAGAAGATGATGGGTCCTAACCTCTTTTAATCGGCACATAATAGAATGAACTCTCGTTTACAGAAAACAAAGGAAGTTATGAAATAAAATATGTACAGAGCCTGAAATAATTATATACCAATAGGCTCATAAGGGTATGCTAAATAGTCTATTATAGTAGGTACTGATATAAGCTTGGCAAAGGACAATGTAGGCAATGTTGGAAACATTTATAAAAGGCAAGGTTTAAAATTCACCTGGAGAAACATGTAAGTCAAGCTCAGAGGTCTTAAACATAACATCGTAAAATGAAAAGTTTAACATTCACCTGGAGTTATCCTCAGGGCTAAAATAAAGTAAATAAATAAAAATAATAATTAATATGAATGTTTTAGTTGCTATAGCTACTACAAGAGAGAGAGAGAGAGAGAGAGAGAGAGAGAGAGAGAGAGAGAGAGAGAGAGAGAGAGAGAGAGAGAGAGAGAGAGAGAGAGAGAGAGAGAGAGAGAGAGAGAGAGTTATATGAGAGCTGAGACGTATGAAGGAGAGAGAGAAGAGAGAGAAGAGAGAGAGAGTGAGTAAGTGAGTGAGTGTAGTGTGTGAGTGTACGTGATGTAGAGAGAGGGAGATAGCAGAGAGAGAGAGATGAGAGAAGAGAGAGAGGGGTAGAGAGAAAGAGGTGTGTGTGTGAGACAGAGAGAGAGAGGAGAGAGAGAGAAGAGAGAGAGAAGAGAGAGAGAGAGAGAGAGAGAGAGAGAGATGCAAACATTTTAAAGTAGACAATATTTATCTTAAAGAGAACTCATCTTTACAAACTCAGAAAGTTGGAAACTATATAATCCTTTACCAAAAAAAATGTTGGTAGGATATTGGATATGATGATGTGGGAGGATGTGGGGGCGGCAAGAGAGTTATTATAAAGTATTATCAACATCAGTTAAAATTAAGGATTAAGAGATTAAGATATTCACAGCTTAATACGATATACATTGTTTTTAAATCTAGGATTACATCTATTGATAAGAAAAGATTCTAAGGTGAATGATTGGGGCTGTGACATTGAAGACATCATCTTTAATTGTTGTAATGTTAGTGGTGAACAGCAAGACTCTAAGTGTTCTCTTTAGGAGATAGTTCCTTTAGGTTGAGGAACAGGTGTAATGATACACTACCCTAGGCCGGAGCAAGTCAGACAACTGATGTTTGTGTTAAAAGAGGGTAAACGTTCTACTATGGTTAGATAGTATAAAGTGAATTTTAAGGTGTGGTAAGTGAAGATTCAAAGTACTCTCCAGTTCTCTCCTCAATGATTTAGATATATCTTCAATGAAAGGAAGGACTAGGTATGATATTTTCCTAAGAGCTGTTATATTTCTTGTTTTGGTTGGTGCAAGTCATAAAGTGAGTCACGGATACATTCTTGGATCAAGTCAGCGGTTAACAATTGTCATTGAAAAAGTTAAGCAGGAAATCATATTCTTGATGAATAGTAATTTGGCCATGAACAGGTTTTTGTAGTTCTGATGATCTGCGTGGCGATGTAGTTGAAGTTAGCTAGTGATGAATAAAAATATTGACGTAAAGACCTAATTATGTACGGTGAAAGAAGCGCTTAGCAGCACAGAATAGAATTTGCATCATTTAACGAAGAAAATATGACATGCTTGAATTTCAAATAGTTTTCAAATAGTAATTCTTGAAATCAGCGACGTCCCCTGAGACTAATAGCAAGATATATATTTTAAGATATAGACTCTTACCTTGTTTATTCAACTAAATGTGACTCTGGTAATGGAGAGGAATAACACGTTTTACGCAAAGCGCAGTGGAATGACCGATAATGTGGATTCCACGAAGGGACTCTTCTTTGTCCTGCCGAAGCATTAAAAAAAAATTTTTAAAAAAATTTTTTGTAATTATTTCAAGAAATCGTGTATATGCAACAGGAACTCTTGACCAGTTTTTTGAGTGCTGAAGGCTGTGTCCATTCCTGCGCGAGATTTTAAAGAGATGGAAATTAAAATGCAGAAAACAAAGGAGGTTGAGGAACCCTTTAGGGGAAATGGAATTAACAGAGTAAGAAGAAGACGAGAGTTAATGAAATCAAATATACTGGTATATAATGGCTCATTTCAAAGAACTATGCAGGGATACAAAGTTTGTAGCTTCTCTAATGTCCTTCAAGTTGCTTTATGTAAAATATGAACTGAAATGAAAAAAAAAAAAAAAAAAACTGAACTAAACTGAAAAAAAAATGAAAAAATTATTCACTTTGCAAAAGAATATGTGGATGTGCTAAAGTAGGAAGTAAGAATGTTAAAGAGTTTAACTATATATATATAGTATATATATATATATAGTATATATATATTATTATATATATTTATATATATATATATATATATATATATATATATATATTAATATATATATATAAGTGTTATATATATATAAATATATATATATATATATATATATAGTATAATATATATATAATATATATTAATAATATATATATATATATATATATATATATAATATTATATAATATATATATATTATATATATAGTATATATTATATATATATATATATATATATAATATATATATATATAGTATATATAATTAGTATATATATATATATAGTATAGTATATATATATATATAATATATATATATATATATATATATATATATATATATTATATTATATATATATTTATATTATATAATATATATATAATATATATATATATATATATATAATAGTTTATTATACTGTATATATATACTGTTTATATGTTTATATATATATTAGTATATAATAATATATATATATATATATATATATATATATATATTTATATATATAGTATAATATATATATATATATATATATATATATATATATTATATGAGTTAACTCTCGCTATAAGCATTCTTACTTCCTACTTTAGCACATCCACATACTGGTCTTTTGCAGCTGCGAACAACCGCTCCCTTCATGTTGCTCGATTTTGTACAGCTTCAACTTGTTCACTTTCAAATGATTTTGACTTGAGAGCGCTCTTAAATACTTATCCTTATTCCTTGTTTCAAGTTATTTTATTGCTTAAACTTCTCCATCTTAATTCTACCCATTTGCCTTCTTATCCCTTCTCTCTCAGTGAAGCCCCCACTAACTTATTTTACATTAAACAACATAATTATCTGATATTCCCATTCCAATTGACCCCCCCCCCCCCCCCCGCGTTATAACATCCAACACAACCTTCCCCAACTCCTTCCCCCCCCCCCAACACAAATCATCATACTTTTCACTTCGATACCATCTCTACCTACACCAACTCTAGGATACTTATGAATAATCTTGTGTTTGAAGAAAGTATATTACTTACACACATACCTCTCTACTCACATAAATCAATCACCCTCCTATCATTCTCATTTTTCTCCCGACACCCAGCTACCTGTTATACCATCCTTTTTTTATCACCTAGGTCATCCAACAAAATCAATCTGAAAATCATACTCAGCCCATTCAAAACATCATTCAGATTATCCCAGAAAATCACACTCTCTTCAACATTACCCTCAGATCGACAATATATCACAACCACACATTCATTGATTTTTTCAAACTTAAATTTAACAATTAGAATTCTAGTACTCACACACAAAATCTACCATAGCTCTGTACCACAAGTCAGTCATCAGAATTGCAAATCCTTCTCTCCCCCTATCATTCCTTTCCACACCATGCACATACACATTTTTCACATCACCACCACTCCATTTTCACCGTTTCCTTTCATCTTTGTTTCAGTTACAGCGACCAAATCAAATTTGCCCTTTCTAAATACATCCATCACCTCTCTCCTCTTCTCCACAACATTTATTCCTCTAACATTCCATGTACAATACGATTTCATACATATTTTCGCCGAAAGATAGAAATGTCGCTTTGACGGCGATCACGGAACCCGTTCACTGAGGCCATGCCATTAGCATTGCCTGGCAAAAGATAGTTTAACCTACTACACTGGTCCCTTATCAGCCTTCCTATGACACGCAGGAGACATAGGAGAATGTGGGCAATTCTTTCTTCCCCACACAATGAGGGATATATGGGATAGGAATGGTTCTTTAAGAAATTGTCTAGAAAGGGGGTGTGAAATTATAAGTATGTGTATAACATATGTGGATAAAAGGGTGGTATCTGTAATAATGTTGTTCTGGAGAATGAGTGGGTGGAATATGGAACGCAAGAGGAAAGGCTAACTATTAGGCACTGAATGTCATGGAAGACCCTACATACCATAAGTCAAATGGGAGGTAATTTATCGAGGTGTGAGTAATGCGCGCTTTAGTCTGTCTGTCTGTGTGTCTGTCTGTCCTGCTCTGTCCGTCTCTCTCTGTCTCTCTCTCCTGTCTACTTCTTTCTCTCTCTCTCTCGTCTCTTCTCTCTCTCTTCCTCTCTCTCTCTCTCGTCTCTCTCTCTCTCTACATCGTAATATATTATATATAATTTATTTTATATATATATATAGTATATATATATATATAATATATATAATTATTATTATATATATATATTTTATAAATATATAATTATATATATATTATATAATATATATATATATATATATAATTTATATATATATATATATAATTATATATACATATTATATTATATATAGTATATTATATATATATATATATAATATATGTTATATATATATATATTATATATATATATATATATTATATTATATATTATATATATACTAAAATATAAAAATATATATATATATATATATAGTATATGTATATATAATATTATATATAGTAGTATATATATATAAAATTATATATATATATATTCCAATATAAATATATATATATATATATATATATATATATTAGTATACTATATATATATATACTATATATTATATATTATAGATATATTAATAATATATATATATACTATAACATACTAATATATAAATATATATATTATATATATATATATATAATATATATAATATATATATATATATATATATATATATAATATATAAATATATATATATATATATTATATAGTATTCCAATTATAAATATATATATATATATATATATGTTATATGATATATATATAATGATTATATTATATATATATATAATATATATTATAATATATATATATATATATATATATAAGGTATATATACTAGATTAAAATATATATATATATATATATATAATATTATATATATTATATATATATATATATTATATATAATATATATTATATATATAATATAGTATAATATATTACTATATATATATACTAATTAACAATATAATATATATATATATATAATATATATATATATATATATATATATATATATATATATATATATACTATATTATATATATATATATATATATATATATATTATATATATATTCCAAATAAAATAATAGTAATATATATATTTATAATATATATAGAGTATATATATATATATATTAATATATTATTTATATATATATATATATTAATATATAATATATACTATATATATATATATATATAAATATATATATATATTATATTATTATTATATATATATATATATTATAATAAAAATATAATTATAAATATAAAATAAATTATAAATATAAAATAAATATATTATTTACATAGTGTAAATGGTAATATATAGTATATATCATACTATATATATATATATATATATATATATATATATATATATATATATATATATATTTATATATATATATATATTATACTATATAGTATATATATATAGTAATATATATATATTATATTTATATATAATATATATATATATTATGTATATTAATAATATTTATATACATATATATATAATATATATAGTATATATATAAATATATATATATATATATAATATATTATATATATAATATAGTATTATATATATATATATATATATATATATATATAAAAAGGAGGAAGTAAATACATAGCAAAATATGACCCTAGTTTTTGCTGAATAGATTAAAATGTGAAATATTTTATATATAAATAAAAAATAGTTTTCATCATATATATTATAGTTGTTTTTTGGTGACAAATTTAATTCATTTTTGTTTTATAATTTCTTTCGATGATGGTTTTAAATAACATACTGCAAGATGGAAGCAAATTCCGCAATATTATAGAGTAAAGAAAAAGAAATATTGTGGTCAAAACTATCTGGGAAATGTGATTGGTTGAATAAATAGGGTTCGTTCCGTTGAGGGCTTGTAATGGTAAAGACATTGGTCAGCACTAACCTAAATTTAAAGGGGAATAACCCCACTAGAGGGGTATAACCCCCATTAAATGAGAATGACCCCCGTTAAAGGAGAATGAAACCTACTATATGAGAATGAACCTCATTAATGGGGAATAACCCCACTAAATGAGAATGACCAACACTAAAGATAATGTAATCACATTATAGGGGTAGGGTCCCCACTAAAGGAAAATAAACCCCATTAAAGGAGAATGACCCCCATTTAAGGAGAATAACCCCCTAAAGGAGAATGACCCCACTAAAGGAGTATAAACAATGGTGAGTTGTCAAAATTTTTAGACAAACGGTTCTCGTGCTTTGTCATACTAGAGTAATTAACTGTCGGTTCGCTTCCCTGTTTAATTAACTCACGGGCATTGCCCTATTCTAGGAGCTGAACTTCTCTAGGTAATCTCTACCTAAGATCCGGACTAGGGATCAAACGGCCGGATGCTTGTCATGAGACTTGTCGCTACTGCGCCGGTTTACTTTAACTCAGTTGTCGACGTACCGGCTCTTCTAACACCATTTCCAGTTACCGCTGAAGTAGATCTTACGCCCGCAAGATGGGGCAATATTATGCAAGACCATTAATTTATTTGATTTTACAATCAGGAGTTGGCGGAGTGGTTGAGGCCCGACTAGCGCGGCCTCAATTACTTTGATTATTATTATAAAATTAAATATTATCAATTTTATTGTAGTTTTTATCGACTCACGCTCGACGCCCGACGCCCGGGGGTACGGCGCCCTCTCCTGCGGCGCCGGCGGCTGGCCACCGCAGCTGCACACGCGCACGGCCACCAGCACGCCGGCACCAGCACGCAGCACGCAACTCCAGCTCCGGCTCAAGCTATCTCGGCTGCCGGCTCGGTCTCCGGCTCGCGGCTTCGCACGAGAGCTCGCGGCTGTGCTCGGCTTCCGGCTGCCGAGCTCATGCAAGCTTCACAGTCTAGTTTATAACCATTGCGGATGCTATCATTTGAGGTTGCATTGGAATTACACTCAAAAGCATCATGTGATTAACTAAATTGAGAAATATCATTCCACAGCAAAAATGGTTGGAATAAGATGGTCGATAAGACAGGATTAACTGGCTTGATGGTCCAGAGTTTTGTATTCCCTTGGGATAAAATTTATGCTGTTGAAGGGTTATAGTTTAATCCTAGCATGCAGTGGTTTACCAACTTTTTTAGTATGTGCTCCCCCAGAATAAAAAATTATGATTTCATGAATAATGAGCTATTACCTTTCACATATATATATATGTGCAATCAATATTAATATATATATATATATGTATGTATATATATATATATATACTATATACTATATAACTATAATGTACTAGTATTACTATCTATAACAACAACAGTATATCTATATACTATATATGTAATAAATATATATATATATTTATAGTACTATATATATATATATATAGCCTATATTATATGTACTAAAAAGAAATTAAAGCGTTTTGGTTCTTAACGCTTTGTCGCGCAGCGCCCGCTGGTATTCTCGAGAATGCCACCCCATTAGTTTTGAATTTTTAGAATTTTCGAATTTGAGTGATGAAGTTTTAGGGTTGATTTCCTAGAGAATTCGCATTTGTGCTGATTAGGTTCTTAAGGTTTTGACTCCAGCGACTCGAGATTTGTGTGTTAGACAGTATTTAGAGGTTGATTCCTAGAGAATCGAATTTGTGATGAGGGTTTAGGATTTGATTCCTAGAGAATCGAATTTATGTGATGAGGGTTTAGGGTTTGACTCCCAGATAATCGAATTTGTGTGATGAAGGTTTAGGGGTTGATTCCTAGAGAATCGAATTTGTGATGAGGGTTTAGGATTTGATTCCTAGAGAATCGAATTTATGTGATGAGGGTTTAGGGTTTGACTCAGCCAGAAATAATCGAATTTGTGTGATGAAGGTTTTAGGGGTTGATTCCTCAGAGAATCGAAGTTGTGTGATGAAGGGGTTTTAGGGTTTGATTTCTAGAGAAATGCGATATATTGTGAATGGAGGGTTATAGGCATCTAAGATTTGTAAAGATATCTACCTAACCTTTGTACTGATATTTACCTAACATTTGTACATATATCTAACAAACATTTGTACAGATATCTACCTATTTTGGGGAAGGTTCCGGGTTTGATCCCTAGAGATAAATAACTTCTTTAAGACACTTTGGAACAAGACAAAAAAAAAAATCGAATTTTGGTTGTTAAAATCTACGGGGAAAAGATCATAATTTTCAAGTATTCAAATTTGAAAATTATTATTATTATTATTATTATTATTATTATTATTATTATTATTATTATTATTATTATTATTATTATTATTATTATTATTGAATTATTATTATTATTATTTATTATGCTATACTTTATTATTATTATTAATATGATATTATTATTAGTATATATAATAATAGTATATAATATATATATATATATATATATTACTATATATATATAGTATTATATATATATATATCATATATAAGTATATATATATACATATCTCTATATATTATACTAATAGGTAATTAATATATATATAGAGTATAAGTATATGATATATATATAAATCTAGGCTATTGCGGTAGGATCTTTTCACCGAAAAGTAAAATTGATTAAATATTTTGTATTTTCGCTCTTTGTAAGAAGGTAATTTCTTGTTAGCGGCAATAAACCTGAAGATAATAAGTTGCCAGTCGCTTAAAACGGTTGTAATATGGAAGGAAGAAATAAATTAAAGAATATTTACGTTTAAAATCTATGTAAGACTAAGCACGGTTACTTAACAATATACTTACTAAGCGTATATATGTAATTTTAATTTATTTTTAGTATTTACAACTTATTCATTGCATTGCTAAAAACATGCATCTGACAACAAGAGCGGCTTTGGTAGATTTTGTTCGAATAAGGAACAAGAAAAAACTAAAATAACAAATTTTACGCACGTCTTTTTCCCCACATGAAAGAAATACATCTAATATTTCCGAATATATATATAATATATATATATATATATATATATAGTATATATATATATATATAATGCGGCAGCTATATCAGTACCTATAATAATAATATTAATACTTATAATATAATATAAGATACTATACTATTGAGTATATATACTATATAATATATGAAGAATAAAGGAGTCGAAAGTGATTGTTAATATTAATAGCGGAGTGCAACAGGGGATGTGCTATGTCCTCCTGCGATTATTTCATCTTTACATTTAGTTATAGTATATATATATATATTATAATATTATATATTTAGTATGCTAAGAAAGAATGAGGTTGGGGTTGCAGGGGTAGTGCGTTAGAATACATGGATAATGGGAAGAAAATGGAGGGTGCCCTACTATTATATTCGCTGATTTGGTATTAATGTGGCGAATGCCGAGAGAGTTTTGATAGGATTTGGTAGAGAGATGTTGCATGGTGTGGTAAAAGGACAGCTTTGAATTATCCGGTAGATAAAGAGTAAGGTTATGGTTGGTAGTGAGGACAGTCCTCGGTGTGAAGTTGTTTTAAATGGTGTGTAGCTGGACAAGTGTCCGAGTTTAAATACTTTAGAAAATTTGTTGATGAAAAGGAACGTGATATATGATACAGAGTGTTAGAAGGAAAGTTCGTGAACGGTAGATAAGGTGGCTGTGCAATTTAAAATCTTGGTGGCGTAAATAGAGACTAAGTCCTTGGGTGTGCTAGGGTCTTACATAAAGGTATTGTTTGTTACCGTGTGTTAATGTATAGTAGTGAGACTATGGTCTGGAATAAGAGGTATAGATCTAAAGACAATGTGTTCAGATGGACCAATCTTAGGGCGTATTAGGTGTAAGAAAGAGTTGATAAAATGAGGAATGACATATTAGAGAGGTTGTGTGGTGTGAAGGAAAGGGGTAAAAAAAAAAAATGAGAGAATAAATGAATAGTATGCTTGGATGGTTTGATCCATGTTTGCAATCCAATTATTAAGATCGTGGTTAAGCGGATGTATGAGTGGTGAGTGTGTTGGGAGATTGGACGACAAGCTAGAAGACCGAAGGAAAAATGGATTGAATCAGTAAAGCAATGCCCTGGAGGAGAGAACATGTGGTTGGCAGAGGCCGAGAAGAAAATTGGGGCATAATAGGAGGAATGGCGGAAGTTTTGTGAGGGGTTATGCGTTGTGGCTCTACTTGGGCCAATGGATGACCTACATTGACGAGATGTCTCATAGTGAGGGTCCATCGCGGTCCCGTGAGCTCTAGGGTAGATTTTCTGACACTATGGACGAGTTCTCACAAAAGGTATAAAGGGGGCAGTAAGGCCTTGCTTTCTTTTCGACTTGCAAAATACATCTTCTACTATTATTTTCTGTTTCCATCGCGCATGCCATAACACCTTACCCCCAGTCTATGGGAGAGAAGGTGGGTGAATGATAATACTATACTAGGTATATAATATTAGTAGGTAGTGTTGCAAATAAGACAAGGATATATACTAGTATTAAGTATATATCGCTTATAATATACCTATACGTATAATATTCATAAGTATATAGGTGCTCATAGTATATATAGGTACATTGTTTTCATATTTCCGTTATGATACTTTTTATGTATTTTAGAAGTTAGGATATACATGTAATTTATTGTTGATTATTGTAAATGTGTGAGGATCCTTGATAAAGTTTTGGGCATCGATATAGTCCATTTTCCAGCTTACTTCAAAGCATACATATCTAAACTATATTAACATATATATATATATATATATAGATAGTTATATATATATTATATATAATAATATATATATAAATATAGTTACTTATATAAGATATTATATATATATAGTATATGTTGTATATATATATTTATATATATACTATATATATAGTATATAATATATATGTATATACTATATATATATATAGTATATAAGTATATCATATATATATATTAAATATATATATATATACTATATATATATGATAAATATATATAAACATTTAGTAGTATATATAATATATATATATATATAATATCACATTGTATATATTTATATATATAGTATATCATACACTATATATACTATATCTATGTAGGATAGATCTATCGTAGCAGTATTTAGTAGTATAATAGTATATAAAAGGAAGCAAGCCGGTAATTAGCATATGATATATATACATATATATATATATATATATATATATATAGTATATATAGTATCAGTATATCGTTGTAAGCGATGTATCTAATTAAGGTACCTATAATTAGGTCTATACTATATATATACTATTTTGTAGTAATATATATATAATATATATTATATTTATATATATATATATATATTATATATAACTCAACAGCTTATCAGTAGTTAGTTAAGGCTGCCGGTATATATCGGGTATGTATAAGTAGTAGTTAGGTATGGATATATATATAGGTATGATGGGTAGGTAGGTGAGAGGGTGGAGGGGTAGGCGGGTGAGTATAGTATGTGAGGGGTGGGTAGTGATAAGGAGATGAGTAGTATAGGGGTGAGTAGGTTAGGAGGTAGTGAGTGACGGGTGAGGTAGTGAGTGAGGGTGTTGTGGTGTTAGAGAATAAAGGCAAAAGGTTGTATGTCGAATAAGCAGTTGAGAGATTAAATCTGCTTTGAAATATTGTTGTAGAGTGGGCAAGAATAAAGATTGTATTTAATGGAATTATATTTTAGAATTAATACTTTTGAAATATAGGAATTATTAGTATACATGTTTAATCCTTATAGTCTATAAATCATTTAAGTCTTATGAAATGCCTATTTAACATTTTTCCATTGCTATGAATGGTGTTGTACATTTTCGTATGTGATTCAATATAATATTGGAGAGGAAGAATTGATTTTTATTTGCAGCGGAGGGAGAGCGCTTGATGTAAGAAATTTATGGCAAACTGGAAATTAAAATATTTTAAACTCATTAGTTGAAATTTAAATGTCTCAATATTTATGCAAGATTGTTATCATGTGTTAGATCTAAAGATAATATTGGTTAAACAAGTTTTAGAGAATTGGAGGGAGCCAACAAAATTTTCGTATCCAGGCTTTCAATTAAATTTTAAATTATGAAGAATGGGATTTTAACTAGAATCGAAAGTTGTGAAGCCTAAAGAGAAAAGAAAAAAGAGACAAGAAGAAAAGCTGTTTGAAACAATTTTTGAAATAATGTTTGAAATAGACGATAGATAAATATCCTTGTCTCTGCTATAATTCTTTTACCTAAGATTGGCAACTACTTTATTAATGTTGATGGGGCCGACAAAGTGACCAACCTGTATTATATCAAACTAAGTACATTTGAAGGTCCCTTTTCTTCGAAGTGCCCAGTCTGAATAACTTGTTGCGTATTTTTCTGTCTATGATTGAGCATTTTCTCATTGTGGACGAAGTTAATTTTATGTTAGGTGTTAGATTTAGATTGAGGTTAGGTAGGTTTAGGTTAGGTTACGAGTGGTTAGGTTAGTTTAAGTTTGGTTAGGTTAGGTTTGGCTAGGCTACATATTATATGCGAAAAATATAGTATATATATATATTATATATATTATATATATATATATATGATATAACTACTATATATATATATATATATATATTTGATATATATATATAATATAATATATATATTATATACTAAATAATTATAATATATATATATATACTATATATATATACTACTATATATATATTTATATATATCATATAATACTATTATATACTATTATATATATATAATATATATACTATTTATTAAATTTTATAATTTTACGATATTTATATATATATATATTATATAGTATATATCATAATATAAGTATATATATATATATAATATATATCATATTATAGTAAATATTAATATATTATATAAATGTATATATGATATATATATTATATATAGCCCTTTTATGTATTTAACGGACTCCGTCCCAGCTTGATTTTTTTTTTTATAATTGGTATGTGTGATGCCAACAATGAATTTAAGTGGTGACGGACAAGACTGCAAAAATATAATAGAGACCTGTTATATTGTGCATGACTCCGTCAGCAATTATTTTTTTTAATATATTGATTGTATATGATACTAACAATGATTTCAGATGTAACGGACATGATTCAAAAGTTCGGAATATGATTTTAAATAAGTTTTTAAAAATCACATATATTAATTCAAATATTTGTTTAAAAATGAAATTATTTTCGGATAATTATTTAACTAATTGTAAAATAATTAATTATTAGATTCATACTTTTTTTGTGCTTTAACTTTGTCTAAAAAAAAAAGTAAAAAAAAAATTCTAAATACATATGTTTTTTAGGAAATATATCTTTTTAGGGGGCTACGATGCCGATGGGACAGAGGGACGAAGTCCCCCGTCGTCACGGCTAGAAGGCGAGAGACCCGACCTGCCTGATATCTGGTGGGGTCTACTCTTGGTATTGAGTTAGTTTAAATCATAAACGACTGTCACATAAAACATGTAAGCAATATATAGTATTCATACTCTGATAGTATATATATATATATAATTATATATAGTAATATATATATATGAATATCATAATATACTATACTATATATATATATATTTAGTTTATCATTTATATTTATATACTGCTAATTATTTCAAGTTTGTAGTCATTTTGAAAAAAATTAGATTTAATATAAAAGTGATTTTTTAATAATTATTTAAAATATTTCGAACTTTTGAAATCATGTCCGTTACGACTTAAATTCATTGTTAGTATTATATATGCAAGCAATATATAAAAAAACAAAACACAAAAAAAAACTGACGGAGTCATAAAACAAAACAGGTCTTATATATTTTTGAATAATGTCGCTCGTTCGCACTTAAATTCATTGTTAGTATCATATCTAGCAATATATTGAAAAAAAAAAAAAAAAAAAAATCAACCTTTTTTTTGTTCCGCCAGTTGAACAGGTCAATATATATATATATAATATATATATATATATATATACGGCAGTAAGTAATATTAGTATAAGTAAGTACTAATATATATATAGTATATACCAATAATTTTATAAGTCCTATATACTATTATATATTAATATATAATACCTATGAATAGGTATATATATATGTATACTGTATATATACTGTATATACCCATGTGATCTGGGCATCGATACAAAAACTTTGCATTACAGCGATACCGAGATATTCATTCGACTACACAAATAACTTTACTTATTAGCGTGATACCGACTACACGATACTTGCTTAGTTTCTTAGCGATATCGCGATACACGGACTACATGTATCTAGATACTTTAAAACTAAAGATTGCAAATAATAGGTTATTATTATATATATATTATTACTAGTATTAATATTATTATTATATATCTAAGTATATTATATATACTATTTATATATATATAATATATTATATATGCTATTTATTAAAATTTTAGAATTATTAATAATATTAACTATATATAGTATATATATATAATATAATGTATAATAATAACGAATCTTAAATGTGGTAAGAGAAAATGATGAGATGCTAAAAAGATTAAGAAACCTGATTTTATTCATACACTGAATTTCCTTTAAAAATACCAAACTGTTAAAATCATTTCTATCAGAGAGAATGAATTCAGTGACTGCCAACACTTATGAGTGCTTTCTAAGCTGGTGCTGACTGAATGGTAGTGGGTGTTTGTAATAAAAAAGAAAAACTGCAAAACACGAGGAAAATGACGTAGAGATCAGTGAAGATTTTTTTATTCCGGCAAAATATTTAAGAACCTCCGCATCTTTCCATCAATCGTTCGCTTTTTAGTCGTGCGTAGTTAGCCGATTTTGATATTTCATAATCAAAATAGCAAGAAGTCATCGGCACTACTTTCAGAAACTTCATAATCAGTCATGCAATTTGGGGTATTTTCTTGAGGGCCTTTATAGAATTCACCAGCAGGCATTTCTGCGGACTGCCTTTCGTCAATTGCAGTGTCTTTGATGTCACTGTTAATTGTAGAATTGATAGCCCTTTAACTGAATCTTGGAATCTTGACACAGATACTAATATTGGCTAGCTTACGTTTCGATGGCAATATATGCCAGATTGAGAAACCTTCTGAAACCTATTTGAAAAACCCTTTAAAATGGAGTTCAGAAGTGGCTGACAATACAAGGGGCTCATTGATTAAGGGGAGACTTTATCCTCGGGCCCCCTACTTTTTTGAAGTCAACCAATCGAAAATTTTCAGCATTTTTTCTGGCCTCTACGTATATCAGAAAAATTCCTACCTGAACATCATGATGTAATTAATTTTTTAAATAATCTAAATTGGTTTTTTAGAATAGCTGAATTTATTTATTAGGAGGTGTCGACTAAAAATTTCAAATTTCCAGTCAAAATTTGTAATTCCAGTTTGGCTTAGGTTAAAAAAAAAGTCTTTATTTATAATAATAGTAACAAAAAAACATGTTTTTTCATATCCTCAACCTGGGACTCGTTTATTTTCGGATTTTACTCAGTCAAATAAATGGAGTCGAAGCCGGAGCCGGAGCCGCAGCCGGAGCTGGTGCCGGAGCCAGATCCTGAGTATAAATTTTTTCAAGAAATAATTTTTTAGATGAAAAATTTATTGCCAACTAAACAATTTTTTCAAATAGTGCAGAATCCTTAGTCGGATCCGGAGCCGGATCGCGAGCGGGAGTCGGAAGCCACCAGAGCCGGTGTCCGAGCTGGGAGCCGATGCCGGAGCCAAAGCCGGAACAATTTTTTCAAAAACATATTTTTTTTTAAGTGAAAAATTTAATTCCAGAAAACGTGCTGAACAATTTTCAAAATAGTGCAGAAACCTAGTTGGATCCCGGAGCAGAAGCCGAAGTCCTAACCGGATCCGCGGAGCCGGATCCGGAGCCGGATCCTGGGGATGAATATTTTTCGGGAAATATTTTTTTGGTGAAAAATTTATTGTCAAAGACATACGGCGAAATAATTTTCGCAATGGGACAGAAACCTTAGCCGACATTCCGGAGCGGAAGCGAAGTCAGAGCCGATGCCGGATTAGGATCTCCTCGTGGTATCAGAAACATTTCTTGTTCGTGTGCATTGGCCTCCTAGGGGAAAAGCAAGCTTATGATTTTTTTAAGCGTGTGATAAAATTTATGTATCACCAGAACGGCGGTGCTTGAGGCCCACGATTGTGTCAACATAGTGTAGAAACTGTGTCGGATAGTCGGATCGGGAGCCAGCACGAGTGCCCGCGGGGCAGCAGGTCGTGATGCGCCGGCAGGCCCTGGTACTTTCCGGGTGTCGTCCCGGGCAGCCCGACTATTCCGGAGGCCCGGTATGATCCCTTTGTAGTAATTTTTTTCGGGAAAAATTTTTTTGGTGGAAAAAGTTTATTGTCAGAAGAAGACTTGCAGCGAGGCAGCATTTGTTAAGAGTGAGGCAGAATACCTTAGTCAAATCCGGAGCCCCGAAGTTTGGAAGTTCGGAACAGCGGATTCGGATCGCGGATCCTGGTTATGATTTTTTTTCAGGGAAATATTTTTTGAGGTGAAATTTATTTCACGAAGAGCCGTGCTGAACAATGTGTTCATACCATAGGTCGTAGAAACCATTTAAGTTTGGACCTGGAGCCGTAGTCCGGACACGGATCCCGGGTGCCTGGATCGGCTGGGTATAAATTTTTTTCGGAGAAATGATATTTTTTTGGTGAAATTTTTTGTCAAGAAGACGTGCGCGGATCACAACTTTTCTAAATGTGTGCAGATACCTCGTCGGGATCGCCCGTGAACCCGAAGCTCAAGTCGGAGCGGATCTGGATCCGGGATACCATGGGTATGAATTTTCTTCAGAAAGATATTTTTTTAGTTGAAAAAATTTATTTCAAGAAGACGTGCTGAGCCATGTGTCAATATGGAGAGTCGTAGAAACATTAGTTTGGACTCCGGGAACGAAGCCGAAGTCGTATGCCGAGCCAGTCCTGGTCTGTAATTGTTTTTCGGGAAATATGTTTTTTAGTGAAAAATTTTATTGTCAGTAAGACGTGCCGCAACAATTTTGCAAATAGTGCCGGATACCATTAGTCGTTGCCGGAACCGAAGCTGAAGTTGGAGCCGGATTCCGGATCCTGGGTTCGAATTTTCTTCAGAAAATAGTTTTTTAGTGAGGGGTTGAAAAAAATTTAATTTCAAGAAGACGTGCTGAACAATGTGTCAAATAGTGCTAGAAGCCATGTAGTCGGATCCCAGGAGAGGAAGGCCGAGCCGAAGTCGTATCCCGGGAGCCTTAGTTCCGGAAGACCGGATCTGGTAATGGAATTGTTTTTCCGGGAAATATTCTTTTTTAGATGAAAAATTTATTGTCAAGAGAGCGTGGCCGAACATTTTCAAATATGCAGAACAATCATAGTCGATGCCGTTTGAGCCGAAACCGAAGCCGAAAAGCCGAAGTTAGACGCCCGCATTGAATTGATTTTCAAATTTCATCTTTCAGAAAATATTTTTCAGGTGAAAATTTTATCTCCAGAAGACGTGCTCGGAAGAACAATCTTTCAATAGTTGTAATGAAACGATTCAGTCTCGGGATCCAGGAGCCGAAAATCCCGTATCCGGAGCCGTATCCGGAGCCGGATCCGAGGTCGGATACTGGAAATGATTTTTTTCGGGAAATATTCTTTTTGGTGAAAAATTGATTGTCAGAAGACGTGCTGAACAATTTTAAAAATAGTGTAAGAATACATTAGTCGGATCCGAGCCGAAGTCGAAGTCGGAGCCGGAGCCGGATCCCGGGTATAATAGTATGAATTTTTTCCCAAGAAATAATTTTTAGGTGAAAAAATTAATATGGAAAAAGACGTGCTGAACATTTTTCAAATAGGACAGTAACCCTTAGTCGGATCCGGAGCCAAAGCAGACGTCGGAGTGAACGCCCGGAGTCGGAGGCTCAGAGCCGGAGTCTGAGAAATTGTTGTTTCAAAAAATATTTTTTTTTAAGTGGAATAAGTTTTTTTGCCCAGATGGAGCGTGCCTGGACAGCAGTTATCCAATAAGTGCAGAGAACTGTTTAGTTGGGATCCGGAGTTGCTGGATCCGATCCAGGGTATAAATTTTCTTCAGAAAATTTTTTTTAGGGAAAAATTATTGCCAGAAAGAGGTGCTGAGCAATTTTCTTCAAACATCTGAAATGACCTTAGTCGATTCCGGAGCCGAAGCCGAAGTCGATGTCGGAGCCGATCCTGGATATGAATTTTTTTTGAAAAAATAACTTTTTTACGCTAAAAAATTTTTTTGCCAGGAGACGTGCTGGAAACAATTTTCAAATAGTCGGCAGAAACCCTTAGTTTGATCCGGACGCCGAAGTTGAAGTGGAGCCTCGATCCGGACCGGATGCCTGGTATTTTATTTTCAGAAAGATATTTTTTGTAATGAAACTTTTATTTACAAGAGAAGGACGTGCTGACAACTGTTCAATAGTCTATGGAGAACATCTAGTTGGACCCGCGAGCCGTTCCGAGCCAGATCCGAGGCCTGATCCTGGGTATAAATTTTTTCGGGAAATAATATTTTTGGTGAAAAATTTATTGTGCAAAGACGTCGCCGCAACAACTTTTTTAAAAATAGTGCGAGATAACCTAGTCCGGATCGCGGAACGCGAAGCTCAAGTCGGAGCCCGGACTGGATACGGGAACCCGGTATCATATTGCCACCCAGAAAATTATTTTTTCAGGTGAAAAAGGATTTGTATCTTCAAATGAAGCACTGTGCCTTGGTCCAGCCAATGTTTCAAATATGTAACGAAACATTAGTTGGATCCGGAGTCCTGCCCCCCCCCCCTGAGTCCGTCCCCCCCCTCGCCTCCCCCGCGCCCCCCCCCCGCCCGCACCGCCCCCCCCCCCGCCCCGGGGGGGGGGGGGGGGAAAAAAAGAGAGAAAGAATCGCCTAAGAGAGGATATAAGAGTCGGAGCCTGAACCGGATCCTGGGTAATGAATTTTTTTCAAGAGTACTTACTTTTTTTTAGTGGAAAAATTTATTGCCAGAGAAGACGTCCGAACAATTTTCAAATAGTGCCGAAACCCTTAGTCGTATCCGAATCCTGTGAGATGCTGAAGTTGAAGGTCGAGGATCCGGGATCCTGGGGTTCGATTTTGCTGACGACATCATTTTTTTGAGGTGAAAATTTGATTTCATCATGAAGACGTGGCTGAGACAATGTGTCAAATAGTCACTAGAAACATTATCGGTATTGCACCGTGAGAGGGTAAGCCGAATGCGCGAAGCTCGTGATCGGCATTGTCTCATTGCCGCCATAGATCGAACTGGTAGCCGAATTGTTTTCCGGGATAATATTTTTTAGGGTGAAAATTTATTGTCAGAAGAGTGCCAATCAATTTTCTAATATAGTGCATGAAACAGCGGTGGTATTAGTGCGGATCCCGATGTGGCCGAAACCCGAAACAGCCGGAAACCCGAAGTGTAAGCGATGCGGATGGCTGGTATGGGCATTTCTTTAAGAAATACTTTGTTTCAGTCCTGGGTGAGAAAAGTTTCATCTCCAGAAGACTGCTGAACCAATTTTCAAAATAAGTGTAGAAACATTAGTACGATAGGCAAGGAGCGCGAAGTCGTATCCCGAGCGCGTATGCCGAGCCGATCGCGAAGTCGGATCCTGCTTATGATTTTTTTTTTCGTTCGGGAATATTTTTTTAGGTGAAAACATTGATTGCTCAAAGACGTGCTGAAAACCAATTGTTA
>JABUQX010006337.1:30000-37149 GCA_015478945.1 Trachelipus rathkii | reverse complement strand
CAGAAAAAACATTCATTCATCAAATACCGAGCCACCAATTAAAATTTGTAAAATTGCGCCAACGCTAATGGCTCCTTGAACCAGACGCATGCGCACTTGCCAAATTTCCTCCCTATCCTCTTCATAATTCTATGTCTTCTCAAAAGACATGCATTAGTGAAATAATGCAATTATCGTCAAGAAGCTGAGAACCACCTTGGATAATGGCACCTGTTATCATTTTAAACCATTAATAATTTTAAGAATAAATGCATTAGGAAAGAAAACATTTATTAAAAATATGAAATTGTTTCTATGAAAATAAAATGCATATTAAACATATTTTTCCAACTTTCTATTATAATATTAATAATGAAAGTTTAATTAACCTTCTTTTCTTACCTTTCCTCCGAAATTAGGATTCCACCACATATATATAATATATATATATATATATATATATTATATAATATATATAATTAATATATATATATATATTATATATATATATATATTATATATATATTATATATAATATATATATATATATATATAAGAGCATGCCCACAAGTCCTATATTAAAGCCTGGTAAACCTCCTAAAGATCCTACTTCATATAGACCTATTTATTACACTGCTCTCCACAATATCCAAATATTAGAATAATTAATCCTCAATAGAATTGATCCTGTCCCCTATTAACTCACAATATGGATTAGACAAAAACATTCCACAAGTACTCTCCTAACCGAATTAACAAAACACATCCTGACTGGCTTTAACCTAAATCTCCCTCCTTCTCTCACACTTTTAGTAGCAATAGACATAAATAAGACATTTGACACAGTCACCCGTCACATCTTAATAGATAAAATACTAAATACCAATATGACCGTTAAGGACAAAAAAAGTAATAGCTAACCTTCTATCAGGTTGCTCAGTTACAGTCATACAAGGTCGATACTCCTCCCGTACATACAAACTATACTGTACAATGGCGTCCCTCTAGGCGCCATCCTCTCGCCAACACTTTTTAATCTCTTTACGCACGACCTTTCAAACCCCACATCCCCTTCTATAAAAATTAATAGCTATGCCGACGACCTAACAATTACAGCTCAAAGCCCCTCCAAAGACACACCACCCATAGAGTTAATACAGTTTATATTCCAGCTTGAGCAGTGGCTGGCAAGTGGCAATGACCAGAATGATAGCATCCTCCAAAAAATCCTCAATAACGTTACTCACACCTAATAGGAAAGAATCAAATTTTCATCCAACAATTTTCCTTTCAAATAATAGACTCCCACTTAATAAGCAACCCACCATCTTGGGTTTGGCTTTCGACACACATGAGACATTCACCCCCTCGTGAACATTACATCCAATACCGTACATTAATTAAAGTATTGAGAGTGCTAACAGGAACAAACTTTGGTCAGTACAAAGAAACCAACTCTATAGTATACAGACAATATCTTCGTCCCTCCCTAAATTACGTATCGCCCACATGGGTCCCCACAATTTCAAAATCTAAAATTCAAAAACTAGAAGCTGTTCAAAATAAAGAGCTCAGGATTATAAACGGTTGCCTCCTTTCTACACCTATACACCACCTTTTGACTGAAACGAAAATCTCTCCCCATTAAAAAAAAAGGCCGCCCCCCCCCTCCCTATAAAGGCCCACCTTGATATGATAGGATGTCAATTTTATAGTAAATCACTTTCAGCAGATCACTCGTACGCAAAACATAACAACAAAAGCTATACCAGTGGAATATTATTTTAATATTTACAACAGATTGCTCCCTTGCACCACATGACACCCCCCATAATTAAACATTCACACTCAACTTACCCAAGAAATTATCTCCGCATGCCAAAACAATACCATATTCCAAGCACGTTCATTCGAAATATCCAACCCAAACAAACCTTGTACCGTCAAATACGTGTAATGCTGCCACGGCTCCGCTCTGGGCACCCCCCCCCACTCCCTTCAGGAATACAAATTTAATTATTTCAACGATCCCTTCATCTCCTGTCAAAGATTTCATTCCCAATCAATTGACAACATAAAACATTTCATTATAAATTTGCTCTTTTAGCGAATATCAGACGCAATTTCAGTACCCTTATTTTAACAGATCTCTGGGCTCAGCCGGCATTGGTGGCGGAGTACCTCGGGGTCGCCCGTTTCTCATAGGAGGGGAGCGGGGGGGACAAAGTAAATATAATTAATGGAATTGCAAGACAAAGCTTACTTGCAAATCTTATATGGATATCCATAATTACCCCACGATTTACAACCATACACTCTAGGTGGCAAACTTATATCATCGTAATCAAAGTTTTTCAATTTATTTAACTTTTTATTATTATATATTATATAATATATAGTGATGGGAACGATAATCGCAGCGTCATCTCAGGCAAAAGAATCTGCATATTTTAAATCGTATCGTCATCGTCATCGGCAGTAATTTCCGATTAAACTTGAACAAAAATAAAATCTGACTAATCTTTAAAAAAATAATAATAATAATAATAATGAATAATACATAATAATAATAATAATAATAAATAAAAAAAAAAAAAAAAAAAAAAATAAAAAATAAAAAAAAAAAAAAAAAAAAAAAAAAAAATAATAATCTGAATGATAGTAATAATAATTTTATATAAGAACTGATTATATATATATATATATATATAGATATATATATATATATATATATATATATTGTATAATAAATATATTGTAAATATATTATATATAGCTATATATGTGTAATATTTATATAGATATATATGATACCCATTTTGCTTATTATGTATGACATTCCGAGTCCTAATTTTCGCCTTCTGTTGCGTTTATATCCACCACTCATCCCTCCCCAGACAACAATATCCAAACAATACTTAATCCACACCCCTCTTCTAACAGCATCTTACAACATCCCTATCCTTATTATCCATTACTGTAGGGAAAAAAATTGCCACATCGATGTCCTGCAGTGTCGTTTAGAAGCTACTAAGGACGGTGGTAGTTAGGTTGGCTGCCTACTCCCACTTATCTTGCCGGGAATGCAATGCATGCCTCGGAGAAGTCGTTGATCGCGAGTAAGCCCTTCTATCCTTCGCGAAAATGTATGAATCATCTTGCTTTATATGAAATGTCAGATCGAATAAATGTTAGGAGATGAGAGAGAGGTGATGGAGTATTTAGAAAGGGCAAATTTGATTTGCTCGCTGTGACTGAAACAAAGATGAAAGGAGAAGGTGAAAATGAGTGATCAGTTAGGAGAGTGGTTGTGAAATGTTTTTGTCTAAATCAATGAGAGGGGGATACAAGGATTTGCAATTCTGATGAGGGATTTATGGTAGAGATTATGGAGATTTTGTGTGTGTGAGGACTAGAAGTCTAAAGGTTAATTTTAAGTTTGAAAAGTCAAAATTGTGTGGTTGCGACATATGATCTATCTGAAGGTAATGTTGAAAAGAGATACATTTTCTGATAATCTGAATGATGTTTGGATGGGGGGAATAGGAGATTCAGTTCATTTGTCACATATCTGCCCATTCAAGGATTTTTTTTTACAGTTGTCACCACCACTCACGGCAGAGCCCTATTCAAGGAGGGGGTGTTACTCTCAAAATTCACCCTCTAGCGCATATGAGCACAGACGCAGGCTTAAGTGAGATTAAATTCAGCAGAAAACAGAAGATGGAAGAGAATTTCAGAAAACAGAGGTGTGGGAAAGAAGAACACCACAGCAAACTAGCCTGGAGTTACCAATGTCAACCCAATACTCGTGCGCAATACAGTATCCTAATGTGCTACGAGGCGTCGTAAAGGTGGTGTACGCGAGTGATAAGTTCCCTCGACATTCCCGCTGCGGTACCTATAGATAGAGATAAAGCACCAACATCGCCTCGCAAAGATAGAGGGTCAAGTGAACTGGGAAAGCTACAGAACATTTTTATAAGCCTTTTCTCGCTACTCACCCTAGCCCACAAAAACCGAGTGAAACCCAGAGCCCCCCTTCCAGATATGAGAGCAGTCTCCATATATGGGCGGATGAGACCTTTGTATAGCGAGCAACTGAGAAAAGGAGAAAAGTCTCACAGTCTAAACAGATACTTCCAGTTCTTATGCCGCCTAGCAACCTTGTGATGTGAGCTTTCCAAGACATTTTTTGTTCATTTAAGCCAAGATGTTTTAGATTGTTCAACCAGGAGAAGATACGACAGAACCGCGAAAGACAGGGAAATAAAAGGTATTTGGAGAAAGATATTGTAAAATTTTGGGTTTTTAAAGAATGAATTCACCAAAGTTATTTCTATCCAGTCAGCGAGGATAATCGCGGAAAGAGCAAACGGTGGCAAAGCAGCTTTATAAAAACAATTCCAGAAGTTAGAAATTGATATAGTTAAAGATGAAGGTCGACGTATCGAATACGATGGATAGAGTTAGAGGTGCAGGTTGAGAAGATCATAAATGAATGAGTAGAATAATTTAAAGATATTACAATATTGAGACTGTGCAGGATTGACATCGAACAGAAGAATTCTCCCATCAGAAACTACCGATATTGACGATTTGAAAAAAAAGCTAGATATAAGTAAGCAAAGAAAGTAGGAAACCCAAAGGAAGGAGCTTGGAGAGCATAACGCGTGCCATACTCGGTCAAATCTTGTATATGTCAAGCGCCACACCAAGTCTCCCCGGTATTCTTAAGAGCGAAAACCATAGACGTGTTAGATAGAATTATATCGCCAGTAGACTTCGTGCAACGAAAGCCGTACTGGCATCGAGTCTGATTTCCAGATGATCTAAGACGTGAAGTTGAGAAATTTCAAAGATCTTAGATAGAATACAGTGAGAGCTACAGGCGATAGATAGAAAGGGATCATTAGAGCTTTCCTTTTACGAGTTGTGAACAACTGAAGAGAATCCAACACTAGGAGGAAAGTGCTCAGTATGAGACATAGAGAAAATAGTTGAGCGAGGGGCCGAAGAGATTAGCCTTTCCAGTTGGAGAATTAGCATACACAACATGATCAGATCGAATAAGACGAGGAAAGGCAGATTTACAGAAGTTTGCTAGAATGAAAGATTTCGTCAAGAGAACCAAGCAGTAGCGCACTGTCCTTGATGAAACCACTTGCTCGTCGATGATATTCCCTGCACTATTTCTAGCTGAATGAAAACTAGCGAGAATGATAGTGAGAACGAGAATTTTTCCACACCCAACAGGCACTGTCTCTAGCCTGAATTGCAGAATAAGCACGATCGAAAGAGGGCGTGCGGTACGGAGAATTGAATTTGATAAGGAATGAATGATGAAAAAAAGATTTAGTTGAAGAAGAATGAACCTGCTCATCCAATCACGTATTCACACTCCCCATCTTTAATCTTATAAAACAATTTATACTCCTACCTTCCAAATTTCTATCATCTGCAAACTTGGAACCTTACATTTAAGCACTGGTCTATAATATATACATGCATAGAACAGCCACTTGACTAAGAAATTGTTACGGACCACAAACATGTCTCCTTATTTTCCATTAATAAAAAACTTTTCATTTTCATTTTTTTAATTTTCGTATGGATTTTATATTAATATATTTTAATATGGATATATTATTATTAGAATAAAAGGTTATTATATTATTTATTATTATTATTATTATATATTATTATTATTATTATTATTATTGAACTTAAGGAAATCAAAAATTTTATCCTAAAAAGAATTTCGCGAGGTTGAAGCCCCCCTGACCGCGTCTTTCTACAGCCTTATAAATATAGTTATATATATATATATATAACATATATATATATAGTATATATATATTTTTTTTTTTATAATATATATAAATAATATATATAATTAATAATAATATAAATTAGAGAGAGAGAGAGGGAGAGCAGAGAGAGAGAAGAAACTTTTAAATTAGTTTTTTTCAATTAATCGTCAGTCGTCATCGGCAAAATTCAAATAATCGTCATCTTCATCGTCATCGGCAAAAATTTCATAATCGTCCCATCATTAATATATATATATATATATATATATATATATATATATATATATATATATAATATAATATACTATATATATAATATATATTATATATATATATCATCGGCAAAGAATTTATAATCTCCCATCACTAAATATATATATATATATATGATATACTGCACCGCAAAATTATCGTACCATGTCTGAGATCATTTAAGAGTTATAAATTTAGGAGCAGATATGTGCACAGATATGTCATACATACGTTTTCGTCATAAGTTGCAGCGATACGGAGTCGGTGGAATAACAGTTGGCCAATATCTATAGAAAGTTATGAATTAAGAAACCAGCGAACTCAAATTGTGATTGGTTGTAGTAGTTTACCTAAATGTCCGACCGTCGTGGAGCAGGCAGTTACATCGTATACGAATAGTGGATACATAATGGAAAGGGCTACTCGATATTTGTCACGTGATGAATGTGTGCATATAATAATTAGCATTGGCAACATAGGGTCACAGCCATCGTGACTTCGGACGTAGGTTCAACATTGCACACACAAACATCGGAAGAGTCATACATCCGTACGAAGAAACCAACGAATTCCGTAGATGACCGGGAAAAGGCGGATGACGCTCGACAACACCCCGTGAAGATCAATTTATACGGCTACGCGCAGTGTAGGGGCGCTTCATAACAGCAGGAATCTCCACAGACAGTTGGCGCAGGTACATGTAACACGTGCAAGTATTGATACGGTTCGCAGATGGCTCCGGGGTTCATCCTTATACATGATAATGCTCGACATCACGCTGCTAAGTGTGTACAAGAATACCTACAGGAGGTTCAAATAGACCCGGTCCGGTGGCCTGCGTACAGTCCGGACCTCAATCTCATCGAGCATGTGTGGGACATGTTGGAAGGAGGATTTCGGCAGCTCAATCCACCCCCAATGACCCTGAATGATCTTCGGTGGGACCTGGTCGACATATGGGACGCAACCCCTCAGGATGACATACGGAACCTCATATGCAGCATGGAACGACAGTACCAGGTCGTCATTACGTCAAGAGGTAGTCATAAACTAATAAGGTACCATCAGCACATATTATGGACAACCTATGTACCTACAGCTCATG
>JABUQX010006337.1:17500-20000 GCA_015478945.1 Trachelipus rathkii | reverse complement strand
ATATATATATATATATATATATATATATTGAGAAAAGATAGGTTAGGTTGGGATAAGGAAGGTTGGTTAGATTAGATGAGTAAAGTTAGGTTAGGTTAATTTAAGTTTAGTTAAATTAGGATGGCAAATTATATCCCAATTTTCGTTTTACATGAAATGTATATACATGAAAAAAATATTGTGACACAATTTTAACAAAGATATAACGGAGAACATGAAACGGAAAAGCTCATATATATATATATATATATATATATATATATATATATATATATATATATATATATATATATATATATATATATATATATATATATATATATATATTTATATATATATATATATATATATTATATATATATATATATATATATATATATATACTTATATATATATATAATATTTCCATATCTATAAATATTAAATGAAAGATTAAGAAACAAAATATTCATAAATCGAAACATCTGAATCTCTTTCGCTCATTTGAGAGAGAGAGAGGAGAGAGAGAGAGAGAGAGAGAGAGAGAGAGAGAGAGAGAGAGAGCATAATAATATATATAATATATACATGGTATTTTATTATTATTTAATGTCAGTGATATCTTGTTGTTCGTACGATTTATCAATTAGACTCACTCATACACTGCAATAACTGTCCCAACTTTTTAATGTACACGAATTTCATAAATATTTTCAAATATCTTTCAAAGAAAACAAATTGGTAAAGCATCTATCTATAATTCTATATTATGCCCAAGCTGTCGTTTCGCCGTTCAACCTTTATTTGTGTCATTTGTTCCAAGGTTTCTTTAGGATATTTTATAGTGTAAGAATGTGTGAAAAAAAATTTTAAAGCTGTTTTTTTTTTTATTTAACACGAATTTTATGTTTTCCAGTGTGCTGAATCCAAAAATGATTCGTTTTTTCATAGGACATCAAATTTTTTAACAAATTAGTTACCTATGTGAATTAAGATATGTCAAAGGAAATGAAAATAAATTGGATTTTTATTGCACAAATTTCATGAAAATCAACTTTAAATTAAAATATGCTTGTATATACATGTTAAAATCGTTTCTTCGTGCCTTTAAGGCTCCTCTTCGTACATTTACGCTTATGGACAGCATCTGGAATCTCTCTATGCAGCATCCAACAGTAATCGGCCATCATCGTAACGCTCCATCTCCCCTGGTATCTCCTCTCCATCTCTTTGATGTCCTGGTGAAATCTTTCACCTTGTTCCTCACTCACAGCTCCTAAATTTTCAGGAAAGTAATCGAGCACGACCTCTTTGAGCGTTTCCCAACCTTCTTTCTGAGGATCTGTCATGGTCTTCATGAACTCATGGTCAGCTATAAGCTTTCTAATGTCCGGTCCGGTGAACACACCTTCCTTCAATTTTGCCTCTGTTAGACCTGGAAACTTGGAACACAAGTATTTGAAGCATTCTCCATCTTTCGGAAGTGATTTCACTAATTGCTTCATCAATCCCAATTTAATGTGGAGTGGTGGTAGTAAAACTTTATGGGGAGGTACTAAAGTTTCTCGGAGGACATTTTTTTCACCGACTGTAAGCTCCCTTGGCTGCCATGTCTTTTTCGTTCAGTGATTTGTACGGTCTCGACTGTCCCATAGGCATAGGTAACAGGGGTATTTGGTAAATCCAGCTTGTTGCCCAAGTAGCATGCACAAGACCTTCAAATCTCCACACACTAGCCATCCGTGGTCTTCATATTTGAGTTTCCGAAGAACCATTTCCAGGTTTTCGTAGGTCTCCTTCAAGTGTACCGAATGACCTACAGGAATGGAAGCGTAAATACCACCGTTATTGAGTAATACCGCTTTTAGGCTTCTTTTCGAAGAATCAATAAATAGACGCCATTGAGATAAATCATATTGAATTTTGAATTGACCCATTAAACCTTCAACGTCTGTGCAATAGACCAAGTTGTCTACCAGGGAAAAGTAAGGCACGAAATCCTTTTCACGATGTCTGAACCACGAAAATGACACTCCAGGCAACAATAAATTCTTGCTTTTGAGCCTTGATCCGAGTAACTCTGCAGCATCTTTGGGAAGATTCAAGTCCCTTACTAAATCATTAACCTCCTCTTGAGAGAAACATTTTGGTCCTGTATCATCTTCAAAATCAGAACTTGATTCATCAACTGGTTCAGGTATAACTACATCTTCAAAGGAGCAAGGTATTTCTTCCAAGGTAGCTGGGGGCTTGGGTACTGGAATATTTGAACCGTGAGGGATGGGGCGAATTGCAGATTGAAGATTGGGGTATGAAATGGAATGTTTCCATTTGGAATTATACCCTTTTACATTGCAAGAACAAAAGTAACAATCGTCACTATGGTTCTTCTGCTCACGCCATACCATAGGAATCCCAAAACGTAAAGCTTTTTTCTTACCTTTGAACCAATTTCGGAGATCCTCAACGCACCGTTTGCACACTTTATGAGGCGCCCAAACTTTATCTTCATCTCCAAGTT
>JABUQX010006337.1:0-10000 GCA_015478945.1 Trachelipus rathkii | reverse complement strand
GGATGTCTTTCAATGAGCACTTCGTTTTGATACTCGCGTCTCGCAGAAATGGGTACTATCCGTTACTTCGTTACTAAAGGAACTAATTTTCTGAGTAACGGAGTAACGGTCTCGTTACTTTTTCTTTCATGTAACGCACCAAATAACTTCCGTTATTTTTTTCTCCGTTACTTTATAGTCCGTTACATTTTGTACGACTTTCTTTGAAGATTGATAGCCAATCGACCACCCCAGTTAAGCTTTTATAATATATATAATCTTTTATAATCTTGAATCTCCTAACTTTGATGTTCTATGGCTTAAAATCTTTCACCCTACTACTACCATTATCTTGTATTTCTGCTACTGCTCCCCTAACGGAACAGATTTTCACCTCCTTTTTGAATATCTTACTACTACTCATGAGACTGTTACTTCTTCCCATCCAAATGCTGAGATCCTCTATTTAGGGAATTTCAACGTACATCACACTGAGTGGTTGGGCTCCTCTCATACTGATGCAGGAGGGGAGGAGGCCAAAACATTCAGTATTCTCAATGATCTAGAACAGGTTAATATAAAGAACCTACAATAACAGATTTCGTATCCTAAAACCAATTCTTAAAACGCTTGATTTATGTTTCACCACTACTCCTTCTCGTTTAGATATAGAATACAACATTTCGGTAAACTTCTTGACCAACAATCTTGGTAGCTCTTAAATTTTAAAAACTTTTTCTCCGAGAGCCTCCACCAGCCCCAAACGTACTTTCTGAGCACTTTAATCGGGCTAATTAGGGGGCGTTGCGTCCGTTTCTTTGCAAACTATGCTTGGAGTGAATCTTGCTTTGACTCGGAGGACGCTTCGGACACTGCTGAAAAGGTAGTGGACGTTTAATTAGGCAAATTTTTTTTCCCGAGGGTATGAGGGGTCATCCGACTTTCAAACTAAATCTTTTTTCTCCACAAAAATCCATGGTTCGATGGAGAATGTTCTCACTCCATTCAGGGAGAGAGACATTATGCCTATCGGGCATTGGAAAAACTTCTCGTGTCTCCTATCCCTCTTACTACTTCCATTCTGCTCGGAATTCAATTGCAGGGTTATCATTCGAACAGGCTAAGCGCGCTTTCACTAAAAGAAGGTGCGACAACCTACTTGGTTCTCCTACTGATAAAAAATTTCTGGCCTCTTGCCAAAGTCATCTTCTAAACGCTTCTGTAAATCCGCCTTTCCTCCACTTATTCGCTCTGAAGGTTCTGTTGCTAACTCTCCAACTGACAAGGCTAATCTCTTCGGCCTTCTTTTTTTTTTTATCTAATTCTACCCTGGACGATTCCGCAACCCTCCTCCTGCTTCTTCTCCTCTCAGTTTTCCTATGCCTCTTCCCGTGATTACGCTTGATCGGTGCATGGGATTCTGAGATCTATGACGTCAGGAAAGGCTAGTCGCCCGGATGGCATTCCTCCCCGTCTTTTGAGGAAGTGTGCCTTCTTGAGCTGGCCCCAGTCCTCGTTGCAACTCTACTCTTTATGCTTAATACTAGTTTACATTTTCCTCAGTGCTGCGAAGGCCACATATGTTCAAGCCAATCGAAAATGGCAGCGCTCGGATCCTTCCAACTATCGTCCATATAGCTCTCACTTGTATTTATTCTAAAAGCTTTTGAAACTCTTCTAACTATCACTCCTGGATCATCTGGAGTCTCTCCCTTCTTCAGATCCTCAGTATGGCTTTCGACGCTCGAGGGCAACTGGAACTGGTAACATACTATCCTATCTAACTGATTTATGGTCTTCTGCCCCGTAGGGACTATGGGGAGTCTTGTGTGGTGACGCTCGACAATCAAAGGCTTTTGATCGAGTATGGCAGGCGTTCACTACTCTCTAAGACTCCTTCCTTTTGGGTTTGCTCCTTCTTGCTTACTCTCTGTCAAGTTTTCACGTTTTGGTTGCTACATGACAGAGGAACTCGTTGATGAGCGACCTTCTTTCCTCCTTTCCTGTTAATTGTGGGTATTTCTTCAAGGTTCTGTTTTATCTCCAAACTTTATGTTTTACTTTTCATCAACGATCTCCTCAGCTGTACTTCTAACTCTGTTCACTTTATGCCACGACCTCAATTCATTCTCCACTCATTTTCAGTTCTGGCTCCCTCTTTTTGCATCTAGAGTTGCCTCTCGTCGCTTCAGCTTTCCGATTCTATTCTTGCCGACCTGGATGGGATTTCCCAGGTGGGCCGCCGCAACCTTGTGAAATCAACTCTTGAAAGCTCAACTTCTACATATCTCCCTCTCAAAAACAAATCCTAACTTTCCTGATGTTCTTCGACGATTCTCATCTCCCACGTGTGACAGCATAAACATTCTTGGTCTGAACATAAACAAAAAAAAATTGTCTTGGAAACTCCATATCACAACGGTTGCTAAGGTGACCTCAAAGAGGCTGGGATCTGTCAGGTTGCGGGAATTTTTTCTTTCGATCCACAGCTACTCCAGTTATATAAGGCTCTTATTCGCCCCTGATTTGGAGAGTACTGTCTTCACATTTGGGGGGGCTTTCGGCTCCATCCCTTTCTATGGATTTAAAGAGTTGAGTTTAAAGCCAAGGAGACTAATAAAATGTTCCCTACTTCAAACTCTCTTGACCCTCTATCTCTGCGACGTGACGTTTTCGCACTATCTCTTTTCTATTAGGTACTACAACGGTAGATACTCAGGGGAGTTGGCCGCTCGCATTCCACCTCCATTGCGTCGCCACTCTATACAAGGGGTGCCGATGATCTCGCATGGATTTTGCGAGACATTTGAAATCCCAGACTCGGTTCGTTGTGGTGCCCCCCTTCTTTCCAGCCACTTCTGTTCTGTGGGACTCCTTGCCATCTTCTCTGTTTTTCCAACTATATTAAATCTTCCTCTCTTTAAAACCCACCTCTGCGCTCACCTAAGAGATTTGCGTTAGTCTTGGGCTTGGGTGGGTTTCCTTGTATTTATTTCCTGCCCCTCCTTTGGAAAGGGCCCGGCCCGTGGGTGGTGGTTAACTCTGAATATATAATATATATATATATTATATATATATATATATATATTATATTATATAGTATATATATATATAATATATATATATTATATATAATATAAATATATATATATATATATATATATATATATATATATATATATTTTATATAATATATATAGTATATATATATATATATAATATAATATATATATATATATATTATATATATATATATAATATATATTATATATATATATATATTATATATATATAATATATATATATATATATATATATATAAATTAAATATATTAATAAATAAGGGGAATCTGCAATTAGAATAATGTAATAGGGAAGGCGCCTGTCGTAATGATGAAATGAATGTGACTAGAGTGGGGTGGGAACACTTCGAAACTGCAGCCAGAATGCAGACAGGAAGTTGCAGCCGGAAGTTGCACATGTGCAAAGGCAACATTTTGCAACATCAGGTTTTTCAAGCTTGACGTGTCAAGGTTAGAGTTTTTAAGGTCGGTGAACGGAATTTAAGGTCTGGAAGACCGAGTTTCGGAGGTTGAACCTGAACCTCAGGGGTTTAGCCCCCAAAAGAGGCGTAGTCCCCCAATGAGGGGCCTTTGGTTGGTAAAGAGTTAAACTGGTCGGTTAGTCAGTATGATTCAATCGAGTTTTCGATGTTTTTGTTACCCCAAATCCGATGTTTAAATCGTCTTGGTCTCGTGCTCTGGGTTGCCTTTTATTTACATTGAGAAGATATTGAATCGAAGAAAATCTTAAATTGTTTAAAATTAAGTCGATATATCGTTGTAGTGGGAGTGACAGATCGTTAGATAAAATCCTGAGACGAACCAGTGAAATTACTTTCACTTTTCTGCGAATATATATCTACCCGGGAAAGCTCTCTCTCTCTCTCTCTCTCTCTCTCTCTTCTCTCTCTCTCTCTTCTCTCTCTCTCTGCCCTCTCTTCTCTCTCTCTCTCTTCTCTTCTGCTTCTCTAGCTCCCCTCTCTCTCCTCTCTCTCTCTCTCTCTCTCTCTCTCTCTCTCTCTCTCTCAGGTGGTTGGTTAACGTATCGCCGTAAAATTTTGCCGCCCGCCAGTTGATGACGTAACCTCGTCGTAGCGAGGTTACGCGTCCGGGCGCCCCCCGGAAGGGGGTGCAGACCCCCAAAATAGAAATGCCCGTAGAAGGTTAAAATTTGGAGATGATATAAAGAGGAAGAGTAATTAGATTCGGAGTTGGAGTCCAGGGACCCCCCGGAGGGGGTTCCGCCTGAAAAAGTAAGAAATGCACAGAGTGCGTGACAGAAGAGGAAGGAAGAAGGAGAAAAGAGGAAAGAGTAGTGAGAAGAGTCAGAGTCAGAGAGTAGAAGTCGGTACCGGTACGATACTGGACCGGTGCGGTGCTGATATTAGATAAATATTCGGTTAGTCCTATTGGTTGTCCTTATATAGTTTGATAAGGTTTAGAACCTGCAATATGATGGTTGTAAGGCCTTAAGTAGTGTGGAGCATGGGCGTCCGAACAGAAATTTTACAGGTGCGGGCAAGCTTATTTATATATTATATATATATAATATATATATATATATATATATATATATATATAATATATATAATATATATATATATATATATATATATATATATATATATATTATATATATTATATATATATATATAGTATTATTTAAAAAAATTTAGATCCCGAATTCCAGGGCGGGGCAAGTGCCCTCCTTGCCCCTATGTCGACGCCCAGCTGGAGCCCCCCCCCCGAGGGAGTCCCCAGAAACAAATGACACAGAGTGCAGTGACAGAAGCAAAGTTAATGTTAAGTTCTAAACCGTCCAAGCTGAAAAAGTGCAATCTTAGAAAAATCAAGAGGAAGATGGGAAGTACATGTCTTAGCTCGAAAGCTTTTGAAATATAGAGATGAATGTTTGTATGTAGGTTATGATGTGCTGTGCCGGTTGGGGTTACTCTGAACTTTCTCTCTTCCGATTAGTCGGGAACAAATCGAAAACCCTCAGAAAATAGGAAAAGCACGCGCTGATACTTTCTACAACAAAAAATATTCAATCAGAAGATCTTGACTGCAGTGAAAGATGTATGAGAAGGATTATGAGAATTACATGATAGGAGATTCGATTGAGAAGAAATGCGAAGAATTGTTAAAGAAAACAAATAGTTTTTGTCGACCAACTTTTGGTGTCAGCAGGCTAGAGATTGTGCGCCGTGCATGAACTCAAGAGTCTGATATTAAAAGCTAGGAATTTCTTTGTGGACTAGGACTTAAAATGATTAACACCATCGAGCAGAAATCTGGGTGGAGTCAGATAAGTCAGCAGTTTCAGAACATCCCTTGTGATTATCTTGTCAGATGAAGAGTAAAATTTCACAAGCCAAGACGCAATTAGAGCATGCAGAAAAGCGATTGGAAAAAGACAGTTACCAGAATTTCAACCGTAAAAATCTTCTTAGAAAATACAAAGTAGAATGTCCATTAAGGTCGATTAGCTGAATAATAAAAATCAACAGAAATCAAAGTTAAACAGTGAAAGAGCAATCCCTAGGCTATCCTTAAAGTTTTGCAAGATCGGCTTACACAATTACAGCTTTCCCTCCTAGTCAAGTGAATATTGAGAGTATTTTTGCTTTAAAAATATTAAAATCAAACTAATTAAGAAGTCGTGAAGAAGATTGATTGAAGAAGCCTGGATTCTACCAAGAGCCCAATTGGCTTTTGATAAATTTTATGGAGCGAAACAAGCTCAGGGGCCTGGTTCAGAAAGAAAATGTATTTTTAAAATTTAGGAAGAAGTGAATGATAATTTTTTTGTCAAATAAAAAAGAGATGTTATTATCATAAAATGTTTAGTGATTTCGACAACTGTTCAAGATCACACTATCAATATCTATTTTAAACTTTAATGAGTCGAACAAATACTGAAATAAAATGTAAACATATATCTGCTATTGTTCCGGTTTTATAAAAATAAATATAATAAAGATGGTCCTGTTGCATCTGTATTGCCTAAAATAAGGAAATATATTAATAGTTTACTATAAATGTACTTATTTAGAAATAAATATATATAATTATATTGAGTAACATGAATTTAGTGGAAGTTATATATAGATGTCATAATTGTTGCTTATTGCTATGTAGTATTACCTTTAAATAATCCGTGATACATTTTAAACTCGATAAAAAATTTTGTCATATGAAATGCTATTATAATATAATCCTTCTCTCTCACTAAAGCTATGTACACATATTCAATCTATTTTTAATTCATTCTCTAAAGTATTTTATAATCAAACCTCCCCTAAATATAATGTTCTCAGTAGTTGTTAACATAATTCTATGAGTGAAGTGTCCAAAACTGAAGATAATCATTTATGCTGACTATTAGATGTTATAATATTGTACTAGGCCGGAGAGTCCACGACACCACTCCACTTTTAAAGGTTCTTGAAAGAACGCCATGTGAGGTACATTTATATACAAGATATTGTGAGTCGCACAAGACAAGGGAGATAATTAAAAATTGCATTGTGAGCACTCAGACGAAGGCACCGGAGCCAGGATATAGAATAATTTTCTGGACTCTCATCCACACTTGTGCTATAATCATATAAGAGAGAAAGCTATAATAACGACACTTCAACACACTGAGCCGCCCTTGGTCTCTAAGAATCGTCTGTGTGGTCAACAAAATTGCGTGCAAGCTGTACCTCTTCAGTGACGAACCTAACAAACCTGTTGAACTTCTGATAGATCGAAAGTAATATATAATATATTAATATTGCTTAAAACATACAATAATAGGTATAGCACAGGCCGGTATAGTTAGTTACAAAATACACATCAGTGAAGTTATGAAGTACTATGATAGAATAACATAGTTATTATACTATAATTCACTAGAGAGTGTCTATATATAATAGAAAAGTTGATTACGTGATGAGTTAACCTTTTGTAAACTAACAATAAAAACAATATAAGGAGAATATTCTAAAGGGAAGTCAAATCTTGGAGCTCAGGGGATTGCAGATACCTTGGTTTCTTCATAAAACAGTAACTACATGCAAGATCGTTATTATCAACTCTCCTCCCGGCGGCCGTCTGTGAGCAATTTTGACTACATCTACTCGTGTAGATATGCTTTTAAATAGCACAGAGATTAGAACCCAAGTTAGATTAAACATATAATTATATATTTGGTGTGAGTGTTGAGGACCGTGTATTCAACAGGCAAATTAAATTATATTAATTTTATTTATTTCGAAATAATTATATATATATTAAGTAATTTATGTATAAGGATACGCATCAATTTGAAATTAATATCTCGATAATCTAAATCGCTGGAAACCAATTGATCCCAAAATTTCACCACTGTGCCTAATCAACATGTGTGCAGGATGAATACTATATTCCTGTCTTCTGTAAATTAGTCACCTTGTTGATTTTAATGCGCTATATAATATATTATGTATAGCACAGAATTGATATTTCAATTACTGAATTATATTATTGCGTTTGCTATAGAATAAACTGCTTACTATGCCTTAGGATGCTCCACTGTGTTAAGTATTTTCACCCATATCGCATTGGATATATGTTGCCATATTTGCTGTTGCAAACTGTCAATATAGTCCCGTTAAAAATCAGCGTTTATATTATTATTAGATAATAGTTTGACGTATATTATTTTATTAAGCGTATTAGATGATAAATAGTATTATATTTTTGCTATATATATTATATGTTAACTAACTTAAAATACCCATAATAATATATTGGAAAAAACAATTAAATACTCTACGAATTAATTTTAAAGTTACTATTTATTAAAATACCTTATACTTTATTATAAATATATAATATATATATAAATTATAATATATATATATATATATATATATAGATATATATATTATATATATATATAATATAATTATATATATATATATATAATAGAGACTGTAATAGTAAGTCTTTCATGGCTAATTATATATTATATATATATATATATTAAATATATATATATATATATATAAATTAAATGTATATATTATATATTATAATATATTAAATTAATATATATATATATATATATATATTAATATTAATAATATATATATTATATATATATTAATATATATATATATATAATTATATTAATAATATATTCTTTCTCTTAGGACTGTTGGGTCATATATATTTAGCAATAATTAGGTTCTCTAAAGGAGTAATATAGGTGGCTTAGTATTAAATATGACTATATATAGTTATATATTATTATAATATGGTATCATAGTATAATGGTGCGGTAATTATTTCCGAGTATAACTGAACTTCTTAAACAAGAGTTTTGTAGTTCAGAAAAGACGCATAGGAATACCATAGATAGAATTTATTCTAATAAAAAGAATTATATACACAAGAATTTTACACTTAGTTTTTAAGTTGTGTCGGTGGCCGAAAACACATTTTCCGTCCGTGCATTAATATTTATAAAGCAAGTATAATTTTACTTTCAGTACATCTCTCACTAAATGTTATAGTTCCAAAAATAGGCCCATAGATCTTTTCAATATTGATCGCATCCAGGTTAGGGTCTATTTCAGGCCCTCTCAAGTCAGGTTATGATAAGTTTGTTAGGTATACACAGAGAAATCTATGTAGAATTAACAAATCGTATCATAACCCTGAACTAGGATGGCCTAAAACGAGCACGAAGCCCACTAATTTTATTATAAGAAAGTCTATGGGAAGGAATTTTAAACTTTCAGAGGCTGTAACTTTTTTCTAAAGAGACTGCCGATTTTCGTTTCACTATTCTTTCATTATTATTTTTTTTATTAGTATATCTGTGATTTTCAAAAAAAAAAATTTTCGTTTTTTTTAATAACAAATTCCTATAGGGTTGTTTACAACTTGAGGTTGTGTAATTCGTTTTCCTAAAGAGACCGAACAAATAATTTTTTTTTATTTCTTCATTTACTATTTTTTTAGAGTCATATGCTGTGTTATAAAAATCTGTTATAGAGCAGTTATTGGAAATAATTACCTTAAATTTTACTCAAAGATCTGAAGGCAAGAACAGCATATTTTATAATATTGTATACATAATACTAACATTGTCTAATAAATATTTTAAAAAATGAAAGGAATATTTAAAGAGAAGTATGAACTGATAATCATAAGCCATATATACAACCTAATATAAAGATTCAACAGATTTAAAAAAATATATTTTTTATAAAATCAATCAGTTTTGATATTCTTAGAAGCAGAAAATGCCAAAATCTTGTTGATATTTTAATAAATAACATATCGTTTTTCATTATTACTTCTTTCTACCGTCGATAAAATCAGTTAAGTTATGATAAGTGGTTGGTTAAATAGTATAAAAGATTTTGCTGGATATTTCTCAATAACTGCCTCCTAAACAGTATTTTTATAAAAATCACAGCATAGGCATTCTAAAAAAATAGTAATGAAGAACTCAAAAAAAAAATTATTATGAATTGTCTCTTTGGAAAAAAAGTTACAACTCATCAAAGTTGTAAAAAACCCTATAGGATTTGTATTTAAAAAAAAACGAAAAATTTTTTTTTGAAAGTACAGGATATACTCTAAAATAATAATAATGAAGAATAGTGAAAACGAAAAATCGGCAGTCTCTTAGGAAAAAAAGTTACATAGCCTCTGAAAGTTTAAAATTTCCCATAGACTTTCTTATAATAAAACAATTAGTGGACCTCGTGCTCTTTTTAGGGCCATCCTAGTTCAAGTTATGATAAGATTTGTTAATTCTACAAAGATTTTTCTTTGTTATACCTAACAAAACTTAATCATCAACCTACTTCAGTTAAGGCCTAATGAGGACCTTAAAAAAGATCATCAATATTGAAAAGCTATGTGATTTTTAACAACTTTGAGAGACTGTAACTTTTTTTCTAAAGAGAGCGACA